>PVKS010000615.1:93716-181326 GCA_004027875.1 Aplodontia rufa | reverse complement strand
GAAACAGCTAAGTACTTTCAGCCATCCATTTTCTCCACTTTGTGCTCAGATGAACAATAATGTATTTGTGAAATTAAACATTAGACGATTAAATCAGCAATAGGACAAGAAGAAATTTTGTAAATTATCATCACATAGGCTGAGTGTGATGATCAAGGCAATTTTTTTGATTTGTTAAGGCATTTTGTTAACCTCATTACTTATCTTTTTCTTTTGTTTATACAATTTTCTAGACTATTTAATGAACTTTCAGGGATTCCTTCTCCTTTGTTCTCAGCTTCTAAAACAGTCATAGATTTCAACTGTGCCCCATAACCACCAAACTACAGACTACATTTCCCAGCATTCTTTGCAAACAGTTATGGAGATGCACAGGCTCTGCTTCTGGTCCTTCTCTCTAAGCTTGCAAAGATGTTGCATAGTATGTGGTACATGAGAAGCCCTAGCAGTTCTTTTGGAAGAGGGAAAACATGATTTTATAAATAAGTACACCACTTCTAGGTCCAGCTATAAAGCAATGAGGCCTCCTTCCTTAAATCTCTTGCTTTTTTCACTGACCTTGAGATTCCAGAAAAAACGCAACCACATTGGACCTCGGAGTAGTCATACAAAGAGAGTAGTGGAGCCAATTGTCAGCCCTGGGTGCCCCATTGCTACTGATTGTTATATGAGAGAGTAATAAACTTTTGTCTTGCATAACCACTGAGATTTGTAATATCTTCGTTGCCTATCCTGTAACCAATTAGTATGAATTAGCTATCTTCTTTAAGGTAACTTTTTCTTTTCTTTCTTTCTTTTCTTTTTCTTTCTTTTTTTTCTGAGAGAGAGAGAGAGAGAGAGAGAGAGAGAGAGAGAAAGAGAAGATCAATTTTATTTAGTTTTTCATGTGGCTTTCATTGCTCCAACTCTTTGTTGTGTACGTGGTGCTTGGGTTCAACGCCCCCTGTCCTTGCACATGCAGGGCAAGCACCAAATCTGCTGAGCCACTACTCCAACTCCTAAGGTAATTTTTCTCAAAAAGAAGAAAAAATAGTTTTTGGTTTTAAAATAGAACATAGAGACTTGTTTAGCAAAATTATTGAGTACAATTTTGCAAAATATGTAGTACTTCTATATATACTTCTTTCTTGCTCACTAAAAATGCACTGAAGGTATAAATTAGTTGCATCTGAGAAGTATGATAACACATAAGGGGAAATTTTCTATTTCAGACACATTTCAACAGGGTAATGTTTATATTATCCTTACAATTTATGAATTATACAGCTGTTACTATATGAAGCAATGTACCAACTCCCTCCCCTGAGAAAAAATAAAGATCCAGTAACACACGTGCCTCTGTGTGTGTGTGTGTGTGTGTGTGCATTCTTACATATGCCTATGGATGTGCATTAAGAATAGGCTTCTAACCATGTGCCAGATGGAGGCTTCAGTGGGTCAGACCCTCAGAGCTGCCCTTAAGGATCAACAGCTAATACCAAGTGGGGACAGCTAGGTGATCACCCTGAGTAACTGCTCCCACGTTGACTTGGTGGTGAGGAAAAGCCCTAGGGAGTGTTCCAGGCTCTTCCAGCTGTGGATCCCTCCTCTGCTGTATGGTAATCTTGGGCTTCTAAAGAAGATGCTGTCGGAAGGAGAACCCTCAGCCTAGGTCCTCAAGCCTTCCAGTTTCTTCTAGAGCATCATCCCTGAGATCATGGACAACATCACTCTGGTTCTCTCAACCCCATTTCTGGAATTGCTAGCAACACTGAATCCTGAAGTTGTGCTATGCCTCCAAGAAGCAAGTCACTGACTGCCCTGTCAGTGGGGAACCAGCCCAGCCTCACCAACCCCGTCGTTGTTGGGGAAGCTCATCTGCACCCAATGTCCAGGTTCACCCTGATGCCCAACTGGTCCAGCCCCAGCTGGACCTGTCCTAAAAACTACTGCAGCAGAAGCAGCAGGTGGTTCACATTTAAATTTGACTCAGAGCCTGAAACCTGAAACTGATAGCTCAGAAGCCATGAAATACCCACCCTGTGAGAACAGCCCTGCATCCAAGCCTCCTGTTGGTGAATCTCACTCTTTCCTATTCAAGCCCCTCCCATTTACCTGCGTATTTTAACTTTTGTCGTTGTTTTGCAAGACAGTTTGCTATAAAATAAAATGCGTGTTTTCTTGAATATTTGGCTTCAAATATTTTGGGCACATTATTAATTTTTCAAAATTGAGGATCACCCCATTTTTGTCCTTTTGGTTCATCTTTTTTCCAGGTGGAAAATGGGCAAAGTTAATCTCGATTTTCCCTTGGTTTCCAGGGGAAGGATGGTTGGCATCCGTTAGAACACTAACCACACTGGGCAGTTCCTTGCTTATCTGCCTCTTTCAGTGCATCCTGAATTTAGGAGACAGGAAGATGTCACCTAACTCATATTTTATTCCTTCCAGCATTAATTTCAGAATGGTACTATTGCATTTTGATTTCAAAGTCAGTTTCTCCAAATATTGCCTGAACCATTTAGGGGTGGGCGTATAAATCTGTAGAATCCTAAATCCAGATTCCTTATGCATCTTTGTGTATGTATATGTGTGTCCTTAGAATCAGCCATCTAGTGAATAAACTATTGTTAAGAGTATCTTACATGCATATAGCTTTTATCATGGAATACATAACATATAGAAAAGTACACAGAACAAAGCAATGAGCTCCACTACACCCATCCAACCGCATGAGTGCTCATCAAATAACTTCCAAACTTGCCTCATCTCTATCCACACAACAAATCTTCATGGGTTATTTTGGAGCCATTCCAAGAATTTTTTTTTCTATCTGAAATTCTTCTTTTTTATCTATAAAAGACAGGAACTTTTTTAAACCATGTA
The DNA here is from genome assembly GCA_004027875.1 of Aplodontia rufa. NCBI lineage: Eukaryota > Metazoa > Chordata > Mammalia > Rodentia > Aplodontiidae > Aplodontia > Aplodontia rufa. The sequence goes on along the minus strand of PVKS010000615.1, from coordinate 178,461 downwards.
ATTAAAATGTCATTACCACAAATAGAAATAGTAACTGCTTAATGTTGTCATATATCCAGGTGGTGTTCAGATTCCCAACTAAAAATAAGTGAAACCTATATTTTGCAACTTTTAACAAACAGGTTTCCTGACATATCTGTCCTCTGGTGTTGTCGTTCTCTGTATTTCGCTGTGACTGTGCAGTGCTTTCTGTCCTTTCCATCACCTTTACGCTGCTATTGGGGTCTATGCACTTGGCCAGAATTCAGTTTGTCCTTTATTAACGTACTTATTTCTGCATTTTCCAGCAAGACTACTTCAGGACGCATTCCCATCTACCTGTAGAAGGGTCACAGTGTTAAGTGTGCTCTATGGCAGGGAACAAATGGTGGTTGAGATTCTGTTCTCACACCCCTAAGCCCTCTCTGCATGTGGCAGGAGTCCTACATTCCCGCTTCAACAGTCCTAGGGCCCAGCCAGCATCAGGGTATTTTAGCCACACATGTGCTTTGACAGGAATGAGACACAGAGTCGAGTTCAGAGGAAAAGATATAAACTATAAGAAACATATTTTTTCATAAGGTTTTGTTGTGGAAGGAGAATGAATCACAAGGTAAAGAATTAGAAGAATCAAGAATGTCATAAAGGAAAATAAGGTAAGCTTTACAACCCTTGTTGAGGGAGGTCTCTAAGGAGACACTGTGCAGACCCGGTAAACAGCATTTTTATTTTTTGTTTTTTTGGAGATGCAAGCATGAAGGACAGAGGTAGACCTTGGGTGACCATGGTGTCGCTTGATAGCACTTAAGGGACCTAACACTCACATGAAGGTCAAAGATGGTTATCGTCTCCTGAGAAGACTGTGTTCATCTTCATCACTCTTTTTTTATTTTAGCACTTTATTTTTAATTAGACCTTTATGATTATAAATGGTAGTTGGAATCATCCCAACAAACGTGTACATGCATGAAAATCACTTTTGGTTCTTGATGCCTGCTTTTTCCTCCCCTCTTCCCTTTTCTGTCCTCTATTAGACTTTCCTTCACTCGCCTCTAAATTCACATTTGATTGTTTCTTTATGTTCCCCTATCCTTTTCCCATTTCCTTTATTTTACTCTAGTTTCCACATATGAGAGAAAACATTTGACTTTTGAGTTTCTGAGTTTTGCTAATTTCTCTTAGCATGATATTCTCCATTCCCATCCATTAACCTGCAAATGCCATAATTTCATTCCTTTTAATGGCTAAAATTGAACTCTGTGTGTGTGTGTGTGTGACAATTTCTTAAGGTGGTACCTGCACCTATAAGATGGAACCACTGTGTTTTCTTCTAGCAGTTGCAAGTTTCTGGTCTAATTTCTCAGTCTTTGATCCATTTCAGCTTGAGTTTTATGCAGAGTGAGAGATAGGGGTGTAATTTCATTTTTCAACATATAAATATCCAGTTTTCCCAGCAACATTTGTTAAAAAAGATTTTTTCTCCAAGACATATTTTTGATATCTTTGTCAAATATCAGATGGCTACAGGTTTGTGGATTTGTCTCAGTGTCTTCTGTTCTGTTCCATTGGTCTTCATGTGTGCTTTGATGCCAGTACCATGATGATTGTTACTTCTGCTCTGTTGTTCAATCTCAGATCAGATATTGTGATGCCGCCTTCTTCACTTTTTTGCTTAAAATTATTTTGGCTATTCTGGGTCTCTTATCATTTCAAATTAATTTAAGGATTGTTTTTTCTAATATTGTAAAGACTGTCATTGGTGTTTTGGTGGAGATTGCATTAAATCTGTATATTGCTTTTGGTAGTATGGCCATTTTGACTATATTAATTCTGCATATCCAGGAATATGGGATGTCTTTCCATCTTTTAAGGTCTTCTTTAATCTCTTTCTGAGTGTTCTATAATTTTCACTGTACAATTCTTGGACCTTATTTGTTAGATTAATTCTAAGCATTTAATTTTTTATGGGTATTGTGAATGGGATGGTTTTCCTGATTCTTCCTTGGCTGAATCACTATTGGGGTGTAAGAAAGCTATTCATTTATGTGTGTTGATCTTGAATCTTGCTGCTTGACTCAATTCACTTATAAGCTCTGAAAGTTTTCTGTAGAGTTTTTTTGAGGTCTTCTAGATATCGGATCATATCATCGTCAAATAGAGATAGTCACTGATTTTTAATGACAATTGAGAAGGCAGAGGATACACAAAGGAAACTGAACAAAACAACAGGACAGTTTGGAGGCTCCACTGCGCTTATCTTTGAGAAGAAATAACAAGCGTGTGTGTGTGCGTGTGTGTGTGTGTGTGCATGTGTTAGATGAGAGTTTAGCATATTTTACACTTCTCTGATAGGAAGGAAGCTTAAAATGCTCACAAGGATATCATTTTCAGGGCTGGAATGGAGAGTCAGTGGTATCACACTTGCCTGGCATGCACGAGCACCTGAGTTCAAACCTCAGCACCATGTACACAACTATATGTTGAAGCAAGGAAAACCAGATGAAAAACTAATAAAATTGATTCTCTCTTTCTCTCCCTTTCACTGTCCCTCTCTCTCTCTTTAAAATAAAACACACCAAAAATATCATTTGGACTTCTTCTGTCTAAATCCAGAAAAAAGGCCTAGAACCTCTGGATAGAGTCTACGTTTAGATAGACTTGGCTTCCATAAAGAAAAAGAATTTCCTCTGTGCTAAAGTGAGATCAGTTACATTTTGGCAGATGGTTGATAACAGAATTTGGAATTATTGTATTATGTGATCCTTACATTATATTTTTAAAAAATGATTTTTTAGGATGCTCTAGAGTGAAAGGCTGAATCAATAAATTCCAGCTGAGCTGGAAATTGTTTAGAACTGAAGCTGATCTACATAGCATGCAAGTAGCCGATGCATTCCTTGAACCTTGTTCAGCCAAATTCTGTACTCAGGATGCAGAATAGAGAGCGGAATGTGGTACATGCAAATTTACCTTCAACGAGTCTTCCACTACTAAGACTTTGTTTTGTTAGTTCTTTTTAAAATTGTTGCCACCACCACCATCATCATTATCAGGAACATTTCAATATCACTCTAAATCCAGGAAGTCAGAGTAAGTGCCTCCAATTTCATGTTTTTGTGATCCCAGGGTCCAGCAGGATACAGGTGTTTAAGACAGGAGGAGAGGAATGAAGGTCTTCTGGTCTGCTTCCCAGTCCACTGAGACTGTAGGGACATTCTGCATCTGGACAGGGAGGACAGGCAAGGAATGGAAGAGGGCAACGGAGTATCTAGGAAATACTGTGTGCAGGGGCAGCAGGTGCAGTGGGGGCAGTGGGGGCAGGGGTGTCCTATTCTCCCTGGTCTCCTGGGCTTCTTGTACTGTGCTGTCCCCTTTGTGCTTGTGTTTCCAACAGACACGTCCAAACCCCCACACACCTGGACTTCACTTGTCCTGTTCCTTGCCTGTTTCCTGGCCCCTGTCCTGTTGCCTGATTTCCAGGATCCTCTCCCTCACCTGACCACCTTGACTCCAGGCACACCTACTCCACTCAGGTCAGCCTTCTCTGTCCAAGCCCCACTTCCACTGCCTTTGTTCTGATTTTCCCCATTTCTCCTGCATTTCTAGAATTCCCAGACCACCAGCAACGGAGCCTGAATTGCTTTGAAAATTATTACCCATATAAACTTTCCGGGATGTGTACAAATGCTTGGGAGAAGCATGCACAGCCTTGCCACAGTGAGTGATGCTGACCATGCTCTGAGTCCTCCATGCCACCTCCTCCACCCCATCCTCTGTGACCTACAACTGCACCCCACTCGCTGCCCTCAGCCACCCCTCAGATCGCCCCGCTCGCGGCTCAGACCACCATCCCATCAGGTCCTATCAGAATCTACTCAAGCCCCGTCTACGATGTTCTACCACGCTGCCTCCTTTCTTTCATGAAATTATCAAAGTTACATATAAAAGCTGTTTTAAGAAGGAAAACTAAAGTGACAGTTACTAGCAGACTTTAGACTTTTAAAAAAGAACACACAAAAATTATACAATCGCAAGTGAACAGATTTTTTCCCCTAAAATGGTTACACATAAAAATGTTCAGGCTGACAGCATTTGACTGTCAATCCTTTTTAAAAATAAAGATAATATTAAAATAGTGTAGGTTGGTTTTGAGAGAGTAATAATATTTGGAACAATGGAAAACAAAATTTGTATTTGTATAATTTCCACTGTTCTTAATCTGAGTATCTGTTTAATTATCATGCTTGTTATTGAAAATCTACTGTGTTCCAATGCGTTGACTGGAATAACAGAGCAATTGTACTTTAATTTAATGTACAGTGGTAGAAAAGGGGACAGTTGAAAATGTGGGAAGCAGAAAACTGCATGTGTGTATATAGAGACATGCGTGCAATTTACACACAGAGCGCAGGAGGAAGACAGAAAGAAGACAGAGACAGAGGAGGAGAGGACAGGGGAGGACGTGAAGATTTATCAAGGCACAAATGGGATAGCACAGTTATTGTTACAAAAAATAACTTTGAGGAAACAGAGCCAGGGTAGGAAAAGTAACCTCATGAGCATGAGAGGCTTTTCTCCCTTTTATTTAGTGCACACGCAAATGCAAGCATGCTCCAATGTTCTTTTTGTTGTTGTTGTTTTGTTTTCTAGAGCAGTTTTAGGTTCACAGCAGAATTGAGCAGAAAGCAGAGATCTCCCCCAGGCCTCCCATCCTGACGCGTGCCAAACCTCCTCTGTCAACACCCCACTCCAGGGCGGAGATCTGCCTCAACTGCTGACCCTGAGCAACACCGTCCTCGGCCTCCGGAGGTGCTCTTGGTGTGGACCTTCTGTGGGTTTGGACAAACATGACGGCACTCGCCTGGCGTTGAAGCATCAAAGAGTAAGCATTTTGCATCCCCAGGAAGCCTCCAGGCGCCACTTATTCAGCCCCTCTGCCCTAATCCCTAGGAGCCCAGAATTTGCACTCTCTCTGCGTTTTGGCTTTTTCCACTATGGTGTCGCATAGTTGGAATCTTAAGATTCGTGGCCATTTCATTCACTCAGTGATAGGAGCTGTTTCTACCCTGGCTTTCCACAGCTCCGTAGCCCATTTCTTTGCCCCTGGCTGGTTGTCCCATGGTTATGCCCCTTTCTCCTGTTGAAGGGTGTATTTCCCCTTTGGGGAATTAGGAATTAAGCTGCTGCAAATATCGTGTGCAGGTTTTTTTTTAATTTTTTATTTGTAGGGACATAAGTTTTCAACACACTGGGGGAAATACCAAGGAGCACGGCTGCTGGATTGCATGGTGAAATGCGTTGCTTAGAAGGAAACTGACGAACTGTCCTTAACGACTGTACTTTCCACATTCTCACCCACAAGAATGAGGTTTCCTGTTGCCCCACACTCTCACCAGCATTTTGTATCCTCTATTGAATTTTGGCTGTTCTAATAAGTGTACAGTTTTGATCTGTGCTTCCCTAGGGACATATCATAGGAGTCCGCCAGGGCTACCCTAATACAATACCGCAGACCTCGAGGCTTAAATGACACTTTCTTAGCGTAGCGGAGTCTGGAAGTGCCAGGTCAAGGTGCTAGAGGACTGGTCTCCTGCGGCCTCTGTTCCTGATTGCACACACCTGCCATGTGTGGTGTGGTCACATGGTGTTCCTGCACACAGGGAAGGGTCTCTTCCATATCTTCCTCTTTTTTTAAGGACATCAGTTTGGCCAGATGAGGGCCCCACCATTATTTAACCTTAATGACCTCCCTAAAGCCACCAGTTCTAAAAATCTCTTCCCAAATACAGTGTCCCTTGGGAGTTAGGTTCTCAACACACGGCTTTGGGGAAGACACGCAAGTCAGTATAGCACACAAGCCTTGGGCACCTTTCCGGATGATTATTTGCCTGCTTTGATGTCTTTGGTGGACTGTCTGTTCTGTCTTTAGCCCATATTTTAATCAAGCTGCTTTTTTTTTTCTTTTTTAAGAGAGAGAGAGTGCGAGAGAAACAGAATCAATTCTATTTATTATTTTTACCTTTGGTTTTTGTTTTTCTGTTGTGTACTGGTGCTGGGGTTTGAACCCAGGTCCTCGCTCATGCCAGGCAAGCGCCGTAACCATGGAGTTTGAGGAGTTCCTGTGGATTTTTGCTTGGCAGTCCTTTGCCAGATTCATCTTTTTCAAGTATTTTCCTCCGGTCTATGTTTCGGCTTTGTAATTCTCTTGACTCATGTTCTGTTTTAGTACAGTTTTCTCCCACTCTTTTTTTTATTTGCTCGTTTTCCCCTTGCTTCATTCCTTCTCTGTGTGGTAAACCCCAGGGACAGCCTCTTATGTGTCATTCCATATTTTTCTTTAAACTCATCTAATCACACATACTTGTGTAAAGTGTTTGGTGATCATTTATTTTTACAGAAATGAAAACATTGTGCACATTCAGTGTATCTTCTGAACTCACTCAATATAAATCATGAAAACCACTTCAAGTTCTCCGATATTTTCTTTTTTGTTGTTTTCTAGGGTTCAGATCAATATCCCCTAAAGTCCCATGTGTTGAAGTGTTGGTCCCCAGGTTGATTTCACTGGAGGTGGTGGAACCTAGAAGAGGTGGTTCTTAGTGGAAGATCCTTAGGTCACTGGGCCATGTTTTGGAAGAGGATTATGGGACCCCAGTTCCTTCTCCCCCTTTCTGCCTTTCTGTTGAGGTAATTCTTTGCTGTGTCACAAGTTCCCACTATGAAGTGCTGACTTTTCACAAACCCAACACCATGAGTCCCTCCAGCCTTGGACTGGGGACTCCAAAACTATTTGCCCAAACCAACCTTTCCTTAGCATAGGTCAATGATCTCAGGCATTTTGCACAGTGATAGGCGGTGGACTAACACATAGGCTACATCAAATGCAATGGTGTGAATGGGTGTGCATGTGCATAATTTAACCCAGAATTGCTACATCCAACCATCATTTTGTATAGTATTAGAGAACTACTCTGAAGAATGCCGCATAAACATTATTTTACTGATGTGCTCCTGCACCGATGCTATTATTTTTGTGGGAAGATTATTTCATGCAAGATTCCAAAATTCACATGTTGAATCTCTAATCTCCAAAGTGGCTGTTTTTGGAGAGAAGGTCTTTTGGACTGTGGCCTCATAAAAAGAAAGAAATCTCTCTGTGTCATGTGAAGGCATGGCTAAAGGGCAGTCTTCCAAGACAGTCACCCAGTCCTCACCAGAAACTGAATTACTAGCACCTTGATCTTGGACCTTCTCACCTCCAGATCTGAGAGAAAACAGATTTCTTCCTCCATTCAAACCACCAAGACTGTAGTGTTTTATTGTAATAGTTCAGCACGCTAATTCAGTATTCACCTCCCATTTTGATAAAAGATTTTGAACTCTAGCTGAGAGAACAAAGAATCCTGCTCCTCCAATCAGTGCTCCTGTGTTCTTTTTCCTAGACACATGATCATGTTAAAAGACTTCTTCTTTCAAAATTTAATTTAATTTACATTTAATTGTTTAATTCTACCTGCCTGTAACTAAATATATACTGTTTAATAATTTGATACACATATACAATGGGTTATGATGATCAAAACAGGGAAGTTAGCAATTAGATATCTTCAAATTTTAAAAAAATTTTGATTGACATAATAATTATGAATATTTGGGGTACTGGGTGGTATTTCAATACTTGTATGCAATGCACACTGAGAAAATCACCATAATTAGCATTCCCTCTATGTATTATTGCTTTATGCTTGGAGCTTAGTTATTGATAAAATATGTAGTTGGTTATTACGAACTCTATTCACCCCACTGTGCTGATAATATTAGAACTTCCTATTTCTATCTCACTTTTGGTATCCATTATACCTTTAATCCATCCATTCAGCCTCTGAAGTTACCATTGTACATTCATTGTTTTTTCAAATTTTATTTAGTTTTTCCACGTGGCGTTTTTTGCTCCTAAACTTCATTGTGCACATGGTGCAAGGGTTTGAACCTGCATCCTCACTCATGCCAGGCATACACCGTAACCCCTGAGCCGCTGCCCTAGCCCCACCTTTCTACATCCATAATCAACTCTTCTCCTTTGACTCCATGAATATAACCGTGACACCATGGTGAGGAAAACAATGACCTTTCTCACTCTCTTTACCAAATTCTGTATCTAGTCAATTTCAGGGAGCAAGTTGGTTACCCCATGAAGTCAGCATACAACTGCCCCAAATTGCCATGGGTCATGCCATATCGGTCAGCATGCAGAGCCAAGGTCAGCATGGATAGAAAGTAGTGCTGCATCTGAGCTCAAGGAATGTGGGAACACTGGCAACCTTACAACACAAGCAGAGTGTGCTTGAGGGGACCCAGATAGTGCTATGAAGTAACGCAAACTCTAAGAGAGCAAGAGGCAGAAATCTCGTTGACACTCAAAATCAAAGACCAGTGAAAGCTGCATGGTCGTGTACTGTTTGCGTGTATGCAATATTCATTGCCCGTAGCTTTCTGAATGCTATCTGTGAAAGCAGAGCTCTACTACACTTGAGAATGTACCTCAGGGCCCACAACACTGTGTTGAGCACAACTCCTCCAACAGAGGAGCTGTTCCCTCTGTGTTAAGCAGCAGCTCTGTCACTTTGCCATGTAAGTGCCACGCAGATAAAATAACTATTTTCTAGGTAGATCAGAAAGAGGAAAAGATTGGGAAGCACTAGTAGTTGCCAAGGCTGACACCAAATATATCACTGCAAAAGACTTCATTATAAACATTCAAATAGAGTGGTTTGTTAAATATTCATTCCTTTCTTTAACAACTTCATGTGTCAGTCAACCTTTTGATACTGTAACCATAATACTTGACAAGAATAACTTAGAGAAGGGCTGGAGCAGTGGCTCAGCAGTTATAGCACTTGCCTGGCATGCATGAGGACGAAGATTCAAATCCCAGTGCCATGTACACAATGAAGTGTTGGAGCAGAGAAAGCCACAAGAAAAACTAAATAAAGCTGATTTCTCTCTCTCTCTCTCTCTCTCTATCTCTCAAAAAAGAAAAAATAACTTAGAGAAGAAGAAGGTTGTTTTGTGTCTGTGGATTCAGAGGTTCAGTCTGTGGTCAGCCAGCTCCATTGCTTTGGTTCCGAGGTGAGGCACAGCATCATGGTACAAGGATGTGGCAGTAGAAGACTGCTCAGTTCATGTCATCCAAGAAGCAGAGAGAAGCTAGGGACAAAAAGGATAGAGCCTGTAGGCATGCCTTCAGTGACCTACATCCTCAAGACATGCCCACCTGCCTATAGTTGCCACCCCGTAGTCCATTCTAAGTTTGAATCCATCAAATGGATTAATCCACTGGTGAGCTGACAGCGCTCGTAATCCAATCTTTCACCTCTGAACATTGTTACGTTACTTGAAAGCCATACCTCTGGACCTTGATGTACTGGGGATTGTGCTTTAAAAACATGAGCTTCTCAAGGGACATCAAAATTCCTAACCACAACAGTACATTTTTCAAATAAACTGTTGTTTAGAAACATATTCAAACAATTCTTTGAAATAAGTTACTTCAAGCACATCATTGCATCTTTCAAAATCCAGCAGCATACATCATATTATTATGAGTCCCAGATTTTACTATCATGAGACAAAAAAGCAAAGATAGCTGATTTATAAGGCATATAATTTTATTTCCCAGTTCATCACTCACCATTGAGTGTTCCGATTAAAGCTCGTGGTATTAATATTCAAGAGAATAGGCATGCTTCAAGAGTTTCACAGTTAATACTGCAATATGTTAAGCATGATTTAATTAATCTAGAAGAGGCCATTTCCAAAACAATGAAACTAGTTATGTCATATCCATTTAATCTCTCTCATCTTCCATACGGATGGCAAATTAGTCCCACAAAGATATGTAATGAGTTAGAACAGTGTGGAAGACCCATAGTAAAAGAATCTGGCTCTCTTCAATACAACCAAAAACTTACGAAACATGCAAGGCCTTTGATAAATCACTTGGAATTATCTACACTGTCAGTTTTAAAAATGAATGTGCATTGTATTTTTCTTATTAAGGGGAAAAATTTTAAAAATGCTGTGAAGTGCTCCACCAGTACTATAAATACGTCTGGCACCAGCGTGGAGTATAATCCAATAGAACGTACTAGAACCAGAAGTTGAGAGTGCAAGGAAGAAAGAAGAAATGCCACAGTGATTTATAGGAAAGAGTCTGCTCTTTCTAATGAAATAAAAGCACCTGTTACCGGAAGAAAATAGAAATGCCAAAGGGAATAGGTCTTTTCATAAAGTTTTCTACTTAGAACCGCAGAATTCAGCTCAGTAAATCAAAATTGTATATAATAAAAGAAAAGCCAAGAACTAGTTTTATCATGAAGAGAGTGTTTTAAAGGCTCACTGGACCATCAATTCTGTCACTATGTTGAAAAAACTATAGTTTACTGTCCAGTTGACTCTTTCATACAAAATGAATGTTAAACTGAACTCCAGCATCATCTCTCTATAATATCCTACTGATGTTGGCATTTGGCATAAAACTTTGTTTGCTAGTTGAATGTTCAGACTTGTTCTTTTATGTTTACATTTTTTCCTTCTTTCCTGTACCTTTTCTTTCTACTAAATATTTATGGAGAGCAAGCACTCAGGTGCCAGGGAAAAGTACATTACACATGGTTTTTTTCAAGAAGTTAGTGTGATGATGAATTCTTTTTTTCTCTTTCTAAAAGAGAGGGTCAGAAAGACAGAATCAATTTTATTTGGTTTTTCATGTGTCTTTCATTCCTCAGACACTTCATTGTGTATGTGGTGCTGGGGTTTGAACTTACTTATGCATGCCGGGAAAGCACCAGAACCACTGAACCACCGCTCCAGCACCATGATGATGGATTCTTATGAATACTTGTGATTGAATTTAAAAAGCCATCATTCGATTATGGTAATGAGTGATACAAGTATGCTTATGAATAACATTAACTGCTTCTGATTGTCCCCTGCCTCCTTCCTTCCTGCCAGGGAGTAAACCCCAGTCCCTTGCACATATTGGGCAAGTGCTCTTCTACTGAACTACAGCCCCAGCCTCTACTTCTGCATTTTGTAGAGGTTCATTCATAGTTTAATTTTATTTTTAATTTTTTTATTAATTACAACCTAATAAATTCTGTTTAAATTGTGAATAAGCTTTCAGAATTTTGTGAAATAAATACATATTTCTATGTATCTAAAAATACCTTGACCTAATTAAAGTACAATTTCCTCCAACAGTAGCATTTCAACAACTTAGTGATTGTCTTTAGATTGTGCTAAAATACTTGAAACCAATGATATCATTAAGGAACAAATGCAATATTACAAATAGTAACAGAGGGATTAGGTAAGTTAAATGTTAATACTTTAAATGAGAACAAAATATCTTCACCTTAAAACAGTCTTAATAATCTACATAATGGTTCAATAATGCATCAGTAATTATGACAATGAAGGAAACCCCTTTGGCTCCTCCTTTAGGTTAGGTCCTACCCCACAGTGTTAGGTCCTTAGGGAACTGAACCTGTGCTTGTGCCCACAGCCAGCCTCAGATGACCCTGCTGTCCTGGGTGATCTGCCCTTATCTTCCTCTAAGCACACCACACCATGCAGATGAACTAATTTCTGGCTGATGGCTCCATTGTTTTAAACAATGCCTTGGGGGAGTTGTTCGGCAAAGAAACGTGGTCCAGTTATACTTCTTTCGTAGGAGCAGATTCTGCGCTCCCTGTCTGATACCTTTTCTGAACCAAGGAGGGCTTTTCCCAGCTGTTTTACATCACCGTGCTCTCCTGGAAAAGGGGGAACGCAGGGCATAGCCTCATTAGATCCACATGTGTCTGCCCAACTCGGTTCACCTCTGTCTCCACTGTTCCCAAGGTGTCCTTTAGGTTTGAAGCTTGGGGACGAGGTAAGAGTTGGTTATCTCGCCAACCACTTCTTCTCCCAGGCAAATGCTTCTGGAGTGTGGGGGAGGGCACCTCCCCAGCTGAGCTTTAGGACAGTGGCCCCCCACTCCCTGGAACAACCCATGGAGCTGTTTCTTCCCTTACGGTTGGCTCTTAGGACCATTTCCGGAGACTTTGAATAATGTTTTCTAAATTACTGTATGCAATGTCACTGGGTAGGAGGCTGGTGCAGCTCGCCCACTGTCTTGCTGAAGGCAATCACCTATTTCGTTACATTACATCAAAAGTTTCTAGATCCCCTGCGGACAGATGACATCTAGACAGCGCTTAGCGTTCTCCGTCCATGATGATGTTTTCCCCTTATTGATTCTGAGATTGTAAAATGATTCACTTTTGTGTTAGTTCATATATATTTAACTCTGTGTACTTAAAGTTTGTTATGACTTAGGTTTATCACGTTGACACCTCTGCCGTGAGTCTCAGCATAACCTTGAGCTTGACTCTCCCTATTCTTGCAGCTACTGAGGTCTAAGTCTCAGGAGTTGGTTCCAGTAAGGACAATAATAATAGTTTTGGGCTGCACTTCTTCTTCAGCCTCCACAGACTCTTACTTACCACCCTTCTGTTAAGGTGACGCCTGTTCCTTATCCCCTTTTCCATTCCTCACATTTCAGAAATCCTCTTCCAGCTCTATGTAGACTTTTTCTGGATTTTTGGTGTAAATTTCATTCTTTATAACAGAAGACTCAACCACTAATTCCAAAATCACTATCAGAATTTCTCCAAGGTGACCTGTGGCTCTCACACAATTGAGACCTTGACTGCCAGTCTGGCTATCCTACCTTCTCCAGAGAACCCTGGGTGTAAATATGATGACATCAAGCACTCTGTCCCTTGTTCCACAGATACTCAACTATCTTCAGAAAAATAAATGAATCAGAGGAGAGAGATGGGAAGTAAGGAAAAGAGGAAGGGAGGAAAGAGGGCAGAAACAGACAAATTATCTTTAAAACTCACCAGACAACAAATTAAGCTTGTACTTTGGCTATGCAAAATAAATCATGTAGTGGGAAAATTGATATATAATGTTCTTACTTTTACACAGATCCTGTCCTCCTGTATTCAGAGTAATTTATCACTTATGTTTAGTCACTATTTTAAAACATATTCTGAGTTCTCTGACTCTGAAAATTTGCTATGACTTACTTAGATTCTTGATTTCTTATAGTTTAAGTTAGTGTTGCCCCAACAGTTACCTGAAATTTAGTACAAACTTAATAAAATTTTGAATATATTTTATAAAGGAGTGAACCACTTTTTCCTGGCCACCAGAAACTTTAAGTTTTAATGATTTAGTTAAGTTTTGATGATTTAGTAACTTTACACTAAAGAATAAAAAATCCAGTAGCAAAATCATAGAAAGAACTTAATTTTAAGAAGTAAACTTTTTAGAAAAACTATTCTAATCTCAGGAACATTTTGCTAAGGCTAATTAACAACTATTAATTTAATTTAGTTCTTTCCCACAATATTGCTATTATTGGTCTCCATCTGGTCTAATTAATAAAAATTCTTCTTGGACTAGTTCTGATCATCAGCCAAATTCCTCCCCCCCCAATCTGGTGTGGTTAAGAAATAACTTTGCCTCCATCTGCACAGCCTCCCTTTCCTGATAAGCCAGGAACACAGAGACGGCTGATTTTACCATCTCAGTTCAGTGCCACGCATGACTGAGTTTCCATCCTGATATTTGAAGTGTGAATGAGGTGGAAACTTTGAGGTGCTTCTTCCAAGAAAATACCTCTCCTCTAAGCAAACATACTTTTAGGGTTTTAGAACTGACAGTCTGCTCCTTGGAAGTTAATGATGATCCCAAATCATAATAGTGAATCACTATAGAAACTATAAATGATCATGAGCCAAGTACCATCAACTGAATAAACTGTCTTTAAGATTTGAGAGTAAGGAGGTCCTACTTGTGAGGATGTGCAAGTCCCAGTTTGTACATGTGCTTTGTACCCTGCAAATTCAATTGCCATTGTAAGGGTGATAAGAAGCAGGACCCAGGAGAGGGGATTAGGTGGTTGGCTCTGCTTTTGAGAATGGATTAATGCAGTTACCACCGGGTGAGTTCAGCCTCTTTTTACCTCTTTCATCTTCTGCCTTCTGCCATTCACTATGGGGTGGAGGAGCAGGAAGAACCTTCCCAGGTGACAAGCCCTGGAGCCTGGGCATTCCAACTTCCAGATGGTAAGCCAATTGTTTCTGTTCATTATACAGTCCATAGCCTGAGGTATTCTGTAACAACACCACCAGACAGACTACCAACGTGTATTTACAACAGTCTATATTCTTTTAAGGCCTTCTGGTAATAATTTATATTCAGATTTAGAATGATTCACATTATAATAACATAATATCAGACACAAGCTATATATGGTCTTGAACTAGAGATCTCTTCTGTCTCTGAGGTCTGGCTGCCCTCATACTCTGACAGCTAGGTTGACTGCTATGGTTTAATAGAGCCACACCTGTCTGTCTCCTCTTGTTCAGTGTTATATTCTCATTACCTTGTTTGACTTCTCAAAAAAGCTCAGTTGCAACAATATATAGATTATAGAATTTACAGAAATGGAGCCCAGTGCAATTGAAGTAGAAATAAAAATTCATGAATGTAATCTAGCTTTTACGGATGAAGTAGTTCTCACTGCTAACTAAACTAATAAGTAGAATCCAAAGTCATTTCAAAATAAAATAGACCCATATTAAGTTGACAACCATTTGTTTGGAATTCAATCAGCATTTTTCTGTGATCAAGTTTCAGTAAACCTTTCCCACAATTAGTGAAAAAAGAAATGTTCTCATGTCAGAAAAATCACTTACAGTCTGATTTTTTAAATGATTTTTGTAGACATGCACTTTTGACGTCCAAGAGTTTGAATGACAACAAAAGTTCTGGCCAACAAATTTCTTATATCACTTGCTTCCATTTATGTATCAATTGTCTATCTCTTGCCTATTTATTTATCTGTAATTGCACTAAAGTCATCAGCAAATGGCTCTTCTCTTCTTATGTTTGACATTTTTCCACAGGTGCCACCACCCAGAAAAGCCTTGTTAATCACCTTATCTCAAAGAAGTCCTCCCTCTCTTACAGTTGCTCCCCATCCCCTTACTGACTTGTATTCTCACAGTAATTATCATTGACATTATAATTTTTATTTGCCTCTTTAAATATTTACCTAATTACTTATCGTCTGTCTCACAGGAAAAACATGCAGGCATTTGAAAGCAGAGAGGCACTCTCACGCATCAACATATTAGAGAACCACCAACTTTTCTGGAAAACAGTCCACACCAAGAAATATTTTAGGACAAATGGAAGGTGAAAACAGTATAATCTAATGTTTCGATCAACTTTTTTGCTGCTGTTACCAAAAGACATGACAAGAACAATTAGGAGAGAAATAGTTTATTAGGGGCTCACAGTTTCAGAGGCCTCAGTCCATACAAGGCCAGCTCCAATCCTTGGGGTTGGGGGGTGGTAGAGTTTGGCAGAGGAAAGCAGCTCAGTGTGTGGCACCAGGAAACAGAGAGAGCTGTGCTCACCAAGGATAAAATATGTACCCCAAAGGCACACCCTCATGACCTCTGAACTTTCTTGCATTGTCTCACACATGAGCTTTTGGGGGACATCTAATACCTAAACCATAACATCCAAGACACATCTTGCTGTATTTTCTCCTCTTCCACTCTTCCCTTTCTTCTTCAATTCTTTCTTCTTCCTGACAGTATCATTTCTGTAGATTCATGCTAGTGACATTAGCAGGAAGGAGAAGATTATGTAAAGAGTCCACAGAATGAATGAATAGCAGCTCTTACTGGTATTTTTCATTTTCTAGGTAGTCAAAATAAAAAGTATTGGCTATTCCCATATGCCCAGTTTACTTCCTATAGGAAAGTGGTTAAACGATGCTAAACATTTGGTAAACAGGGAAAAATTTTAGTTTTCCCCTCTCAGATTGGAAGTATAAAGGAAGATGAGATCTGTTACAGGACATGGAGAAGCTAAATTTTCCTTTGCAAAGCAGAATGCAGTGTTCTAACTGTGACATTGCTACGGTGGCGTTGAACATAAACTCGGCCGACTCCACTAATTTATTCAGACCCTTAAATAGTTTAGTCTTTGAATGCGTGTTCAGTCATTCAAATTCCACTCCTCTTTTCTGCTGCGTCAAAGGGGGTCCAACTAGGTAAGAGGCAGGCGTATTTCACCTGTGTGTCCAGGAAGAATTAGGCCCTCGGATCTATGAGAATATGTTCGTATCTATTCAGGCTCCTTCAGACTTCATGGAAAGAACCCTCATGCACCTGCTAGCTTTGCTTCTCTTGGCGGCAGTGATAGGTAGCTGCTGGCATCCAAGCACAAACTTATGGGGACCTTACTTCCCTACACCTACGCAGACCCCCGCCGAAAGTGTCCCCATCGCAATCTTCCCAGTCGCATGTGCCAAGAACCTTGGGGGAGCACTGATTTCTCTTTTTCCTCACATATCACATCCATCTGTCAGCAAATCTACTTGTCTGCACTGCTGCGGTTTGCCAAGCCCTGACAGCTTCCCACTGCCATCATTCCTACCAGCGTGGCCCCTGCAGACTTCCTCTTTTGCCTCATGGCTGTAATGCGCCCAATCCCCTCTTTCAGTATCACGCCAGGTCATTCTCCGAAAGCAGGCATCCAAGGTGATTTTTTTAAAAGTGCATGTGAAATAAGACCAGACTGCTGGTCAAAATCATCCAACAGCTTCCCACCTCATTCATGTTGAAGCCAACAGAGGCCGATAACTTCAGGCCCCTGCTGTGTCTTTGACTTCCATTCTGCCTCCTTGTCCCCAATATCCTCTCATCTCTAGGCACTTTTCTCCCGTGCCACTGCCCCAGCAGACCAGTGACACTCTTCCCTAAGAGATTTTGCTTTTTCCTCTGTCTAGAATGTTTTCCCCAAGTTATCATTATGACTTTCTTACATTTGAAGTTTGTATTTGAGAGTACTATTATTGGAAGCTTTCTTTAACAATATTGAAAGCTTTACTTTCTCATCATCACATTTTTCCAAAGAAAATTTTAATAACACACCCCACCCCTCACCCGCCTCCCCACACACACACTGTTTCTTACCATTGGAATGTAAGCTCTATGGTTGGAGGAAGACTTGTTGATTCACTGCAGTCTCCTCACTTTTTACAGCAATGTATGGTATACAGTAGGTCGTAAATATTTACTGAGTGAATTTATCCCCACTCTCATGAGTTGGAACTCAGCAGCTACCCTACTGACTTGGCCCTGTCTTGATGCTGGGTAGGATTACATCCCAACACTGAGGTCTCCTATGACTCTTCTGGGCTGTAGTTTCACTGTTTCAGACCTTTTCTACAGGTCCAGTTCACACTGGATGCTCCATCCCTCTAGCAAAGCCACCTGCCCATCCTGGTCAGCTGCTACTATAGGACTTGTGGACTTTGGACTTTTCCATGCTTCTAGGAGTGTGTGTGTGTGTGTGTGTATCCGCGCAAGTGGGTCTTAGGAAATAATTATAGGCTCTGCATCTGCCCAGCTGTGAACAACTAGCAATTTTAGTCAAATTAACCCATATCAGTTAATAAATAGGGAGTCCCTCAAGGCAGACCCCTCGCAGAGTCCCAGATGGGAATCCCTGATTGGTTTTGGCCTCCCCCTCAAACATTCCCAGAGCGGCAGACTGAGAACAAAGAGGCACACAGGCTTCCCTCTCCCTAGCCTACTGTCCTGCTTCTATTCCCATTCGCTCCTCTGGATTAGCAATTTAGTTTTTCTCTATTTTTCGTATCCTTATCAAACCCTGAGTTCTCCCCATCACTGTCGTGCAGTAGAATTCCATGCCAGCTTGTGCTATGTAGGATGCAAGGAATATTGGAAAGCTCTCACTTTTCTTTCAATAAAACCTGGAAACTATGTCGTTGTCATGTACCTAGAAAGTCGTTTTGAGACTCCAGGTTGCTCATTAATCTCCACCTACTGCCTCTGGGTGAACCACTCTACTTTTACGAGCAAAGAAAATATTCAAATCAGCACAGATGGCCAAGGGGCCCTGAAGGATATGAATTCAGCGAGGCAAGCAAGAATATCTGTATTCCTAAGCTATCTTCCTGCTATGGAATTGAGCTTTGGTGTTGATTTCTAAGCAAGGTTCCCTTCTCTTGCTTGTGTTATGAATAGGCGTCTGACAACTGTGAGAGTCAGTGGTCTCAGGAAGTCTCTGATAATGACCATGAAAACAGAATCAGGATGGAAGCCCACCTTTCAATCCTCTATGAGAAGAAAACCAGCATTTACTAATTGTCTTTTGTATTTCAGTTCGTGTTAAAGGTGGCGTAAAATGGCTAATGAGATTTTCTCACCAGCACAGTGAATCCCTCCAAACCTGCACTCCTAACTCTCCTTGTGATCCAGCCACGCTGCCTGGGCTTTCTCTACCAACAGCTGTCCCCGTGCTCCTCTCAGCCTCAGCAGATGAAGAAAAGCTCCCGCAGTCCCCTCAATATTCTCCCTCATCTTCACAGCTCATTGTCTGCACCCACTCTCTGTGTCTGCCCTGAGGGGAGATGGTGCCTTTTTTCTCAAGTTCCCCTCAGCAGTGGCGCTCTGGATCCAGCTCCCTCTCTTCTCCTGACTCTTGGATCCTGGTCTGTTTGGAATCTCCCTCTCTGTCTCCTCCATGAGGTGGACCGTGTGCTCCACCTTGGACTGGACAGCTTGCACACCCTCTCTCCATGCTGATTTCCCTGTCATGGGAGCTCTAAGCATCCAATTCCTCCTGACAGTCTCTGCCTGGACTTTCTCCTGAGGGGCTCCTGCTCTCTTGTGCTCTGATTCTTCACAGCTGTGTTTCCAGATCACTTGGAATGTTAAAATAAGAAAAAAAAAGAAATAAAGAAATAGTCCAGCCTATTTAGAGCACAGGGCTGAGCCTCTCCATCTGTGCCACTTACTGGGTGGTTCCCAGTCATTCCCAAGGTTGAAAACCACTGCATTCATGATTTTTAAGATCATAATTTCTTAGCTCTTGGAAGAGTGTGACTTCTGGCCGTTCCACTTCTCACAGCTCTCTCTCTTCTTTGCTTCTGTAACTGAGTGCTCTAAGCACTTACCTGTGACATCTTACCTGTGGCAGTCTCATGAAGGTTTGTTGAAACAGACTATGCCAAGTCATGAGAAATCTGATTCGGCACCTGTTTTTCTTCACCTCAAATTTAACTTCCTTTTAAAATTAGCCTAACTTTATTACTTTTTCAGAATAACACTACAGACCTTGCTTTTAAGACTCTCTAAGGAAACAAATGAAAATAAAAATCCAAATCCTAATGCAATCATTTTTTCTGCTAGGTCATGTTCATACTGACATTTAGAAGCAGAAAGTCCAGCTATAGTAAATTTACCTAAAGTTAAAATAACCGTAAAGTGATTCTGTAATGCTTTCTCGCTACATGCTAGTGACTAGATGAGAAGGTAGCATGTGGCTTTGATTCAAGAGTTACTTTTCCGACTCAAGGGCATGTTTAACCAATGAAATACAGTTTTAATTTAAATTTCTGAACATACTGAAATATTTGGGAGAAAATTGGGTTTGGGGGTCCAATGGTTTTAGTTTCTTCACATAATCTTGATTGAAACCAAAGTCTAATGAAGCTAATAAAAGTTTAGTAGAGAGACAGCTGATTGCAAGAATACACTGGTTGCCAACCAACTAAAACTTTTCTGTTATGTAGAAAGAGCATATGAACCTAATAACTCATTGTTTTAACTTTGGTATCTACCTTAGTCTCCAAGTAGTCTTACAATACAATCTTCCCTACAATCGCTGGTGACAATTCACATTAAAGCCACCTGGCTGCGCAGGGCTGCATGGTGTTATAGGCCTCCCACACGCATGAACACCCACCTGTCCATTCACACTCACTCCCATTAGAATGCCGGGCACCTGAGTCTGTGTGTAACAAAGTTGTATCACAGCAGTGCTAAGCTGACACACTAAATCTCTGCCATCAGGAAATTCGGAAAATAGATTCTCAGGCAGCACGACTCCAGCACTGGGTATTTGTTCTGAGAGGGTTTTCCATTACACAATCAGATAACCCTGTAAAAGTGACATAAATATTTGGCAGATCTTCACTTTGCAAACATGCATTTACTGGGTCATGTTGTATAAAATGGCTTCTACAATGTAGATGAGGTTGTAAGCAAAAGGTCTTAGTTTTGTACATTATATGTAAATATTTTGCTTATGAGACATAACATTAATTTTGAAGGCCTAACAACATGAAGGATCACTTTCTATAAGACAGTGTTTTGTTTAATAATGTGTTTCTAATGTCAACAAAATGAACAAATGCTGAAAGATTAATTAATAGTCACAAATGATAAATGTATATATTTGGTAAATATATGACAAACAAGAACATGTCTAATCATGAAAAATGTTTTCAGTTTACAATCTCATAAAAAGGGACTTAAAAATCAGTAAGTCTAAAGTCAAAATTTTAAATATGGGTAATAAAAGTAAATGTAAAGTCTTAGATACAGACCTATTCACCTTTCTATTCTTTATATAATTTATATTTGAAATAAATGTGATATTAATAATATTTTATTGTTTCATATGTATTTAATAATAAAAATAAAAATGTACACTAAAATATTAAATTCTCATTGGTTATAATAACATGTCATATACATTGCCATCAAATTACATAAGAAAAATTGGTTGGGATGCAGTTGTCTGCATTTTTGCTTATTTATACTCTTAACAAATCAAATTAAAGTATATAATCAACTCAAATTTTAAACCTTATTTCAAATGAATTAAGCTAAACATAATACCAATGCACACCAAGCAACATGAAAAGTGTGTGAAATCACAGAAAGGGAGAGCTGATTTCCTACGGGGTCACACAGTCATTCTCTGACCAGTTCAGTCTGCAAGCATTCATGGGCTCTGTATAACCAGTAAGCTTCACTCCCTTGCAGGTTCAGTGCAGGGCCAGGAGTTTTGTGCTGCCTTCCCATGTGACCATGTCCCCCTCAGTGTTTTCTGCCCAGCTGGAAGGACAGTAATTTTCAAGATGTCACCTGCATCACCAGGGACACACATCTTCTATTATCCACACTGGACTATGTAATGGTAGCCAATATTTGCTGAAAGCTTTTGCACCAAGAGTAAGAGGGGAAGGTTTCAATGTAATCTCTTTGTTATTCTCAGAGTGACACAGTAGGTTGATAGTACTATTCCTACATTACAGAGGAGCAAACTGAAGGATGAAGATCTGATGTAGTGTACTCAAGTTAACAAAAGTTACCAGCAGCTGCTTCATATGCAAGCTACAGATATAAATATTCATCTGGGGTGGAGAAACAAAAAATTATGAAAGCAATAATAATGCAGTAATAATCAAAATATATATCATAAACTAGTGGAAGACTTTTGGCTAGTGAAGATTCACAAAGAATCTGTTTCACATATGGTTAAATTCCCACTTCAATGGCAAGGTATGAAATATAATTTTTAAATTAAAAACAGAAAAATTGTCATCCTTTCTCAACCTGAAATTGAAATTTGTATTTTATAGGAACTGAAAACCATTGTTTTTACATTTATGCATTTACATTTTTATTTAAGTTCAGAAGTAATAACTATGAGGAGGAAATTTTTGTTCTTAAGGCTTAAATTAGCTTCCCGTACCACACATTTCCTTCATGTAGTTCTGATATTCATTTACTTGTACTCTGTTCTTTAACTCTATATTTCTTTTGAAAAGTAATGTGATCTAGGTTTATAAATTTTTTTTCTGGTAGTGTACAAAAAGTAAATAACATTGCAAACCCAACCTGACATCTTTATTCTTGAAAGGCTTTGACAAAAATAAAGACCTATAGGTTTTTACAAATCTAATAAGTAATCAAATTACTGTGAACTGTGAGTAAAGATCTCTTTTCATGGATGGAGACTGTATGAAACAGAGAATAAAGATAAACAAGATCTTGTTCTATGTTCTCATATGTCTTCTGTATTTGTCTGCTGTGTCTGGTTTTACTTAGGATTTTTATAAATAATCTGGAAGAAAGAGCCCCTATAAAATGTTTACATTTGCAGAAGACATCTTTCCAGACAGTAAAATGCACACTAGTGTAAAGAAATTGTCGATTTTGGTCAAATGGATGATTTCCACAGTTAGGTATTCCCTTTTACATACAATAGCAAGTTAGTAGCTGGCAACGTTTCCATAAAATGAGACAGAAATATGACAAATAGCATATTTAAAACTTGTCAACTGCAATGTTTTTGCAACATACTCCTCCCCATTAATTTAAGATAAGATATAAGAACAAGATAATCTTTAGATTGGAGGAGTATGTGGCTTAAAGAGGGAATATCACAAATAGATTCAGGCTATAACATCACAGTGGGTAGTTTATTTTTTTGTTTGTTTGTTTGTTTTTGTTTTTCTGTTTTGTACTAGGGATTGAACCCATGGGCTTGTAACCTCTGAACCATATGCCCAGGCTTTTTTTTTATATTTTATTTAATTACATTAATTAGGCCTTACATCAGTTAGGGCCTTGCTAAGTTGCTGAGGTTGGCTTGCAAACCTCCTGCCTCAGTCTCCCTAGCCACGATGGGTAGATTTAAAACTGTAATCTGCACATTTAGGCATCAGAGCAGATGTGTCAGGGGCTGCTGTGTGGAGGAGGAGGTGTGGAGCATAGAAGAGTGTACGAAGAAACTGCTTCCCACACTCCAACTTAGTCAAGTAATTGCATTACTGTTGATGGGCTGCTTTACACATCGGGACTTGTTTGAAAGTGCAATATGCAATAGCAAGTTTGTTGAACTCCAAAATGCAAACCAACTGGAGCACATAGTTTAAACATTTCTTACCTTATAGCGGGAAACCAAATAGAAGGTGCTCAAATGTCAGTGTTAAAGGGTTTATGCTTACGTCAATAAAATCAAATAGCAGTTACAACATTTTGAACAAAGAAATGTGAATGGATTCAGTGTTAAAGAA
Source organism: Aplodontia rufa (assembly GCA_004027875.1). Taxonomy (NCBI): domain Eukaryota; kingdom Metazoa; phylum Chordata; class Mammalia; order Rodentia; family Aplodontiidae; genus Aplodontia; species Aplodontia rufa. Next base: position 155,447 of record PVKS010000615.1, on the reverse strand, counting down.
ACAAAAGCCAAGCACTGCAGAGAGTAGGTAAATGTTTTAGAACTAAGAAAAACTTGCTTTTCACCTTGGAAAGAGGAAAATCCCTTGCTAGAGAAAAAAGTCACTATAAAGAGCTAGATACTAGATAAGGACATGCTCCCTTCAAACATTCAGGAGTACCTACCTGCACGATGCAAGACCCAAGCAGCTTGAGTAACGCAGGACCTCATCACATGGCCCGGACACACACGTCTACGCAATCTAGAGCCAGTCTCACTTGACTTTTCCTAAAAATATCAAGAATCTATCTGAAACGACTTCCTCAATACTCTCATGTCTTTTTAAAGCTCATTTAAAAATGAAACAACTGTCAGTTTCTCCATCATTCCATTTCCTTTAAAACTTTAGATATCTAGCTAATAAATGCTGGATCTTTAGTCCTGATTAGTATATGCTGGATCCAACAAATGTCTGTTGAATATTAAATGCTTGAAACCCCACAAAATGCACATGTTGAAACCTACTCTGACTTTGGAGGTGGAACCTTGGAGGGGCAGTGAGGTGATGGGGGCAGAGCCCTCACAAGGGGGATGAGTGCCCTTCTGATGAGTCCCTGGGACTGTACCCCTTCCGACACTAGCAGACACAGTGCAAAGATGGTCATCAATTTTAAATACACACCCCTTGTCAAGGCCTTTTTATTTTTTTCCAAATTGAAATGCATGGTGTGTGCATGTTCTGCTGATCTTGACTGCAACTCTCTCCACATTGTTGTCCAAGCTCTCCCTACCTTCAGGTCTTCAGCATCCAATACTGACTGTTATATGTCCCAGAGCCTGATTCACTTTGGATGAGAATTGTTTTAAAATTGGATCATAAACAAATAATGCTTAACAGAGTCATGTGATCTAACCACTTCTTACTGTTGCAAGTCTATTGCATTGGAAATACTCATGTGACATGTTTATTGTCACGTGCAGCCTTTCTGATCCTATTTGAAGCCATACCTCTGTGCTAAGGAGACTCCAAACACAGCTCCTCCTGTTGGTTTCTACAGCATGGTGATACTTTTCCAGCTGTGACAAATGGCAGCACCCTGCTGGGTTCAAATGCTACATATTTATACCTCATGTTTTCCTTGGCGTGAGGGTCCAGGCATGGGTTAGCTGGATCCTGGGTCAGATCTCACAGGCTGAAATCAGGGTGCCCATCAGGGCCCTCTTCCTCACATGAGGCCAGTGGTCCTTTCTCAAGCTCACTAGCATGTGGAAAAATTAACTTTGTGGTCATAGGACCAAGCTCCTTGCTGCTTTGCTTGCAGTAGGCAAGGGTCTTCCTCAGCTGCTGGAGGGCACCTCTCTTCACCAAGATGTCCAGAGCTTAACTGTTTGCCTTATTTATCAAGCCATCAAGAACATTCCCCTCTCATTTCTGCCACCAGCTAGACACAACTCTGCTATTAAAGGACTCACCAGATCATGTCATGTCCAGCCAGATGATTTCTGGGTTTGGGGATAAAATGAATTGCATCCCTTCTCCACAGTAACTGGATCGGTGTTGGATTGGAGAGTCAGGGTGCAGGAATCTTGGCTGGGAGCCATCTTTGAATTCTGTCTATTGCTTGTCAATCAAAACTTGCCTTTTGGGGCCTGTGATCCCTTGAGTCCTCACCCAACTTTTCCTCATGTTTAATTCCTTCCCTTCCTTCAAATGCCAGGATAAATAGCAGTTCTACAGAAGGACATTTCTTGATTACCTTATCTAAGTTATTACCAAATTTTGTATTTCATCTTCCCATAACATTTCTTTATTGCCTTTGTAAAACTGATCACCATTTCTGTTGATTCAGTCTCTCTCTTTACATATGTATGTATACAAATACATGTACATGTGAGTGCTTTATGTGAATATATAGATACTATGTACATATGTGTGTATATGTGTTAATCTCTCTATATGCATATGCATGTATATAGCTGTAAATAGGTGATAGATACCCACACTTATACACATGCTTTGAAAATAATCAATTGTTGCATCACAAAGTATCTACCTAAGTGGAGTGGTAAAATCCCTAAAATTCAATTTCTGGTTGTTTTATCCTGAAACTCACCATTTTATGAAGAACACTAAGGGAAGAGAGGAAATAACTCACTTCTCTCCACACCTACTGATCCCTTCCAGCCACGCACACATAGGGTTGCTTTTGCTTCGAAAAAGACGATACACAAAAACAACATTGGGTACGGGGTGGGAAATTAGGGATGCACTCATGTTTTTCAAAGCTGGCAGTACAACCTATTTCCATTTTCAATCAGAAGCCAAGAATTTCACACCCCATAATCGTTTTCTTTAGGAACGCTTCATATTTGCATTTAGCAAAGGACTGGAACCAAGCAGTCCCCTGCCTGTGCCCTTTCATCTTCCAGCCAAAGAAGTGGACAAATGAAGGGGTTAGTTTCTGGTGGAGGGCAATGCTCTGTTTACTGCCCCCCTTAGGGAGAATTAAGCCTAATGTATGTGAATGTGTGCTTTGTTTTTTATGCAATTTCACATATATTTAGCCAATCATATCTTCAAGACAGCTTGAAGCCTGAGAAATAAAATGTGAATGTTTCTGGCGCTTTAAATTCCTTCCTCTTCATCATCAGATTCCTGAAACTTCTGAGACTTTTATTTCATCTTCCTTTTATCAGGATATTTGAAAAGGAGGTGGCGTTGGCTGAGGCGGTTCTTTGTACTGGTTTCCAAACCACCCACACTGGTGGTGGGCTTCCTGTGGGGCTCTGGCAGCCCAGTTTCCCTTCCCAGACAGCTTCTGCGTCTCCTCCTGGCAGTGGGAGGTCCAGAAGCTCAGGACACTGGACTCTATTGCAGACTGCAATGTTTGTGATGACCACATCCTTGTGGGGTCCTCTGCCCTCTTTGTCTTATTCTTTATTCTTCTCTTTTTAAAGAGGTTGGCCTTAATTACTAGTCACTCTGTTAAGTGACATCCTGAGCCAGACACTTTATTTGAGCATTGCATTTGATCCACACAATGAGCCTGAGAATTAGGTTTTATTGTGGCCAAATTTTTATCAGGCAGAGATCATATAAACTTGTCCCGTCCTTCACAAAAGATGTTTCAAGACCAGGATTAAAGCCTAAACCTGCCTGATATGTGAGCCTCAACTCCGGTCACCAAGCCCTCATACTCCCCTCAGTGACGGTAACCGTTGACTGGATGACCTCTTGGCACTCAGTCTTCTCTCCTCTATGTCATTGTTCATTTCTTCACAGGGACACAAGACAACTTGAAGAGCGTGGAGTGTCGCAGCTGGTAAGAAATGCTTTCAGAGAGGCAAACTGGATTCACATGTTACTCCCTCAAATTCCCTATGTGATGTGAGTGTGTGCATTTGCCTGCAGGTGTGTATGCATGTGTGTTTGTGTGTGTGTGTGTGTGAAAAATAAATACCATGAAATGTACCATCTTAACCATTTCTAAATGTAAAAGGCAGTAGTGTTAACTAAAAGCACACTGCTGCCCTCAGGTCTCTAGTACCTTTCAGTCCTGTGAAAGCATAACTCTCTGACAACTGAACAAATTCCCTGTTCCCCTCCCAGCAGCCTCCAGCAGCCACCAATCTGCCATAGACACTTGTGTGCATGCAATCACACAGGATGTGTCTCTGGGACTGGATTGCGTCACTAAGCATGATGTCCTTAAGGTCTGTCCTTTCATGACCAATCTATGAACGTCACTCAGATATAAAGTTGGCCTTTTGTGGAGAGCCTGTAATTCAATCTCAGATTGCTTTGACCCTTCAGCTATTCTATGTCTTTTGATAGGAGAGTATAATCTGTTTATATTTAAAGCAGTTTCTAGGAGGGGGGACTTCTGCGGCTATGTGGTTGCTTTCAGTCTGTCTTATAGTTGGTCGGCCCTTCTTTTTCTCCTTCGCTTTCTTTGTGTTTCATTGGTCTGCTGTGTGAGAAGCATTGATTCCATTCCCAATTTATTTTGTGTTGCTTCATGGTCACCATGGAGATGCCATAGAACCTAACAATCTTTTTTAAAATTGAGAAAAATTCAACTTAGAGTACACACAAGGCATTGCTTCACATTTCCCCTACAATGCTATCAATATCACAAATTGCATCTTTTTACTATTTTATATCCTTTAGTGTGATTTTACTTTATAGTAATTTTTATGTTTTGGTTTTTGGAATTCTGTACTAGAATTAAGTGACTTACGCATCACTATTATAGTATTACAGAACTCTGTATTTGTCCATATATTATCTTTACCAGTGAGCTTGCTGTTCTCAAATACTTTTGCATTGTCTAACAATCTTTCTTTGCAACTCAAAACACTGCCTCAGCATTTCTTGTAGTCTAGTGTTGATGGAATCTGTCAACTTCTGCTTTGTCTCCATATTCTAAAGATGGTCTTGCTGGATACAGTGACTAGGTAGTTCACAGTAAATTATTTCTCCCTCTCAATGCTCTGAATAGATCATCCACTCCTGCCCTATAATGTCCCCCCAGACATCTGCTGACATCACAGGGATGCTAAATTGCACATGAAAAGCCACTTTTCTCTTGCTTCTTTCAAGAGTCTTTCTTTGTGTTTGATTTTTGACAGTTTGGTGATAATATTTCTTGGTGTGTGCCTCTTTGGGGTCATCCTAATGAAGTATTTTGAACTTTTTAAATTGTAATGTTCATTTTCTTCCTCAGATCCGTGAAGCTTCAGTCATTCTTTTTTCAAATAAGACTCCAATCCTCTTTTCCTTCTGAGACTCCCATAATGCACGCTGCTACATTTGACGCACCACGGATACGTTTAACATTTCTTCATTATTTTTTTTTATTCCTATGACTTATAATTTTAAATGACCTTTCTTCAAGTTTAATGATGCTTTTTTTCTGCTTAAACAAGTGTGCTGTTGAACCGTTGTAGCAAATTTTTCAATTCAACTGTTGTATTTTTCAGCTCTGTAATTTCTTTTTTTAGTACTTTTTTATTGTTTCTCTTTGTTGATATTAATTTTTTTCTGCATCATTTTCCTGATATCATTTAATTATATTATCTGTTCTATCGCGGTTCACTGAGTTTCTTCAAGATGATTATTTTGAATTCTTTGTTAGATAACTCTTGCATCTGCATTTCCTTAGGATCGGATCTTAGATTTATTTTGTTCCTGTTTTCCTTTTTCTCTATATGCTTTGTTATATTTTGCTGGAATATATGAACCTGGAAGCAGCAGCCATTTCCCCCAGTCTTTACCAATTGATTTTGTACAGGAACAGACCAACATGAATCAGCTCAGCATATCTGGGGGTTCATCTGCTCTGGGAAAGTCAATGTTCAGCATCTAACTGGTCAAGTACCCTGCACCACAAAGGTCCCCAGAGTATGCTGTTCCCCATCAGCTCTCAGTATCAGGGAGGACAGAAACCAGTCCCCTGGATGATCCCCCCAAGATTCAGTCTATTGGGTACGCATTCAGCTCTTCTCCCTTCCACCGCAGGGATTAGCTGTGACTTAGGTGCTCTTTCCTGAGCTGGCCAAGCTGTGGGCTTCCCGGAGGAGTTGGAGAGGGTGAAGTGAAGTACGCTTTCTACCTGTTTCAGTGCAGCTGTTCTTTGTAGTGGGGCTATCCTTGGCTTTGTCTGGGGTACTGCGACTTCCTTCCTGGTTTGGGGTGTTCTCATAAAGGATTTTCAGACTGTAAGGTTTTAGTAGGCATGTCTACAGGGGAACAAGGTCAGGGCTTCTTATTTGAATGTCTTGCCAAGATCACTCTTAAATTCATTCATTTTATCTAAGTTACCATTCAAACCTCAAGCAATCTTTTCTTTCTATTTTTCCTTTTCTTTTTTAATTCAGTACCAGGGATTGAACCTGGGGGTACTTAACCACTGAGTCACATCCCCACATCCCCAGTCCATTTTTTTTAAAAGCAGGGTCTCGCTAAGTTGCTTGCTGAGTTGCTGAGGCTGGCTTTGAAACTGCAATCCTCCTGCTTCCACCTCCCACACCTCTGGGGTTACAGGCTTGTGTCACCACGTGCAGAGCTCTCCCTCATTTTTAGTGTGATTTTTTCCCTCTACTTTCTGATGTCTTTCTGAAACAAGAGGTTAAAATTTACTGTTTGATGTAAATAAATTTTTTCTGAGTTTATTACCAGCTTGTGTTCCCCTTCTGGGGGAATGGAATAACTTGGTGCTGAAAATGAATCATCATCATAATTCACGGGAAGCATAAAATCTTTGCTTTGAAATTTTGCAAATTTAGCTCCTTTTTGTAAACTCAAAATTTTCTTTCAGCATCACCTGAAGTTCTATTGCTTTTGTTTAGAAGAAATATAACATATCAGATATAATATACATATTTTAAATTTATGTGCTAGTAATTGTGATAAAATAATCAAAATATATCAATTTGTTGCTATTCACTTTAAAAGAAAACTTCTCACATGTTGGGCATTCAAAGGGAAAAATAAAAGAACTGTAAGCTTTTTCAAAATATCTATCATTCAATCATGAGAAGTTTGAATGAAGAAAAAAGAGCAATTATCCTCAGCGGTATGAGTTATTTTCTATTTAACACTCTTAAGTTTTGGAAAAATTAGACACTAACTTCTAACCTGGCACTGACTATTTGTCTCTCAACTCAAAGAAGACAGAGGCAATTGAAATTTTGATGAAGGTCTTTTTGTAGATCACATGATGGTAACACAATATTCCACGTTTGCTCGATGAACTGCTTCACTCAGCTCGTAAAAAATACTAGAAGACATCTTCCATTCCCAGAAGTGGGCCCTCTCACTATGAGCAGACTGCCTTATAGACTTAACATATAAGATACATAATTCTAATTAGAATGAAAATTCTGGAGTGGAGGAAGAATTTATGCCTTACGATTTATAAAAACCAGACAACATGTATGCTTTTTGAAGCTGTAGCGAAGGATCAGTGCACAGATTTGGTTCCAGGAAATTTATAAATGTATTATAATTATATTATTGTATAATATCATAATCAACAAAGCAATTTCATGAACTACATTCATAATTATCACCATTTCACAAATAATAAAACTGAGATGTAGAAAAGTTTACTTGTCCAAATTCCAGATTTACAAATATGAAAAACAGTAATGCCAGAAACTGATGTTAGAGAATCCAATGCCAAAGCCCAAGTTCAACTCCACGTTACATCCATGGGCTGCCCCCAGGCAATGTGCACTACCCACTCCCAAGCAAGCTCGGGACAGAGACAGGAACTTAATACTTTCTAATAGAATATGTCCGCCACTATACTCAACACTTTAAACGTATTGTGTGTGTGTGTGTGTTTTAAAGAGACCAGGAGGGAGAGAGTGAGAGAGAGAGAATCACTTGATTATGTTTTCATCTGTCCTTTGTTTCCGTGATACTTAGTTGTGTATGCGGTGCTGGGATTTGAACCCGGGTCCTCACATAAGCCAGGCAAGCACTCCAACTGCTGAATCACGCTCCAGTCTCCTATATTTTGTTTTTTGTCTTCCCACTGATACTGTAAATTGCATGTCACTTTCATTTCCTTTTTGTAATTGCTGAACTAAGACTTGGGCTTACTGATTTGCCTAGAATCAGGAGAAGTAAGTGCCAGGATCAGGATCCGAATCCAGTACTTTTCTTTTTTAAAGTGATGAGGGATAGTGAGAGAGAAAGGAAGAGAGAATCAATTCTATTTAGTTTTTCATGTGGCTGTCATTGCTCCAACGCCTCATTGCATACGTGGTGCTGGGGTTTCAACCCGCATCCTCACGCATGCTAGGCAAGAGCCATCACTACTGAGCCTCTGCTTTTGATGCCAAAGCTATAGACTAAATTGTGTCCCCTCCAAAATTTGCATTTTGAGGTCCTAATCTTCAGTGTGAGTGTTGGGAGATAGAGCCTGTGAGAAGTTGAGGAAAACTGAATGAGGTCATACGGATGGACCCTTATCCAATCAGAATGGCAGCCTTAAAGGAGGAGGGAGGGACAGCTGAGAGTTGTCTACCTGGGAGGTGTAGGGAGTAGGTGGGCATCTGGAAACCAGCCACCAGCTGGCCAGTACCTTGCACTTGATCCTTGGAACCTTCCAAACTGTGGGCAATGAAGTACAACTTAAGCCCCCAGTGCGTGGTATTCTGTTACAGTGACCCACATAGACTACTGGAATGCCATGGCTTCACTTCTGACCAAACGCTAAGGCTATCTCTGGAAATTTAATCTCACAAACTATTTTGATATTAAAAATCACAAACAGAACTCAACCTGAGGGACTTCAAAACCTCAGGAACTCGAAAGTGTGATTGCACAGTTACAGTCAGTTCGAATGCACTCAGACATTTTTCTGAGGCTGTTGAACCAAAGTACCATAAACTTGGTGCCTTGATACAACAGAAATTTGTGCTTTCCTGGTTTTGGGGGCCTGAGGGCCGAGATGAGGGTGCGAGCAAGGCCGCATGCTCTGGAGGCTTCTGAGAGTGCTTTCTTGCCTCTTCCGACTCCTGGGGGTGTCAGCGTTCTTTGGCTTGTGGCTTCACCAAGTCAGGTTTTAAGCCAGTTTTTCAGGTCTTTCTCTGATTTCATGCTACCTCTTTCCATGTGCTTCGTAAGCTTCCCTTCTGCCTCCCTCTTCTAGGGATGTGTGTGAATGCTTGTTGGTGCCACTGAGATAATCCAGGTAAACCTCCCCATACCAAGACCCTTAACTTAATTACATCTGCTGAGACCTTGTCTAGTCACAGGATGATATTCCCAGGCTCCAGAGCTTTAGGGCCGGATATCCTTCAGAGGGAGAGGCCTTTTTTCAGCCCACCACACACACTCCATTTCAAAATTATTGCTATTTCCTCCATTCCTCAACCTTCTTCTGGATTCCAGAAAAAGAGAAAGTTTATTACCACACAGGGCCAATCCCGACATCTGCAGCAGGTTACTTCTTTTCTAAGTCGCACTGCATGACCTTGTTCTACAAATTAGCCTCTGACTCTTTCTTATCCATCCATTTTTCCTCCTATCTAGGTTTCCTCCCCAAACCCAGAATTATCAATAATTCTCCCTTGCCATCAAAAGCAAAACACTGTCCATCTCTACCCAAATTTACCACTCCCTTGAGATTCATTCCATTTCTCTCTCCTGTCACCACCACATTTCTCAATTTCCTGTATCAATATTTATAATTATTTTCCAACAAGGTTCCTTGGATATATCACCACTGCTTTTAGGGTTAAAGCTCAATCTCTTTATCATGAATTTATACATTTTAATTTTTTTTAAATTTCTACATATTGTTCTAGTTCCTTCCTCTAATGAGAAATTCCTGTGATCACATGCTCCAAAAAATGCATTGATGGATTAAATAGGGCCCTAATTCCTGGGCAAATCCTTCTACTTTCAGTCTGGGGTTGCTGTGTGACAATTTTCACCACTGTCCTATGATAAAGTCACAGTTGGCCAATGTCCAGCTTCAGGCCTTGACCAAACAACCTGGTGGCTTCAAGGTCTATCTCTGGGAACTTACTCTCCAAGTGTCCTCATCAACTATGTAAGAAGTCAGATTATTCTGACAGCCATACTTGGAGGCCAGGCTGTGCTAGTGTGCCAATAGTTCCTACATCTGTGACAAGGCATAGCACATAAAAGTGGATCTGCTCTGGTCTCTAATCTATGTCATCTACCAGCTGGATAACATGCAGTGGCCCAAATCAACACCACCTGGAGCAGAACCTTGGCAGATGAGCCCTGCTTTAACTTATGATGCAGACGGTTAAGAGATAAAATAAATGTATATGATGTTAAAACTTTAATTTGGGTTGTAATTTGTTGTGCAACAACACATAGGTGTAATGAAATATCTGGAAATATCACTGACCCACTTTTGTCAGGTGGCAAGGCAAGTGGAATGGGAACTGAGTTATTCTTTTTTTTTTTTTAAGACAGGAGAACAGTGAGAGAGAGAGAGAGAGAGAGAGACAGAGAGAATAGATTTTTCTTGAGTTTTTTCACATGACTTTCGTTGCTCTGACACTTATTGTGTACATAGGTGCTGGGGTTTGAACCCGTGTATTTGCGCATGCTGGGCAAGCGCCGTAACCAACGAGCCACTGCTCCAGCACAAACCGAGTTATTCTTAAAGTCCAGAAGCGTATCAAGGAAGTTAGTGATGAAGGCTGGGAAGCACAGGAATTTGTAGTTTCTGGTTAGAGAAAATGGTATTCTTGTTATGTAGTCGGAAAACATTAAACAATGATAGAAAAGAGCACTTAATTAACTCGTGGCTCTGGTTCCGAGGTGCCAGCTCATTTCTCCTAGATACCCATGAGGAAACGTGACAGCCAGGAATCAGCTCACGAGGGAAGTGTGCAGCTTTCGGATATTAGATAGAGTAACTGCAAAGGAGTAAGGACTTCCTGGATTTAAGAATCAATCTATCTCTCATCCATATTCTCTTTCAGTGCAAGCTTCTTCAAATTCAAAATGGCTTTAGGATAAATAGCAAATCCATCATGGAATGGAAAGATCTTTTGTTAGGAACTCGGGAACATCTATAGCAGTGTAACGGATTCCCCTAAGCAAGCCAGAGGCCAAAGGACCTTGAGAGATCATCTCGGTGACCTCTTTTAAAGCAGAGTGCTTGTAGGAGTCTTAAAGACATTTTCTTACACAAGACTCACACAAGGGCTGTCACAAGAAAAGGAAGAGCCTATGCAATTAAGTAGATTAATGAAAATCTACAAAAGCATTATATCAGCAGAAGCCACAGTAGATCCGACCAAAAAGGATATTGAGGAAGAAATGGAAAGAGACCCTAGGACCTCCTATCTTGTAAAAGCCCCACATGGCTGCACACATGGACAAAGGACAGCTAAGATGACAGAATCAAGACCTCCCAAGGTCTAGCTGAGAAAAAGAGATTATGCTCCCAAGCAACTGAGCTCAGCCCTAACCAAGGAACTGACACCTTCCAGGCTGGACTTCGGCGCTCTGTGCAAGGCGACTTCTCTGTGCCTGTTCATCTCGAAGGTCGACCATGGAAGCTGCCCCTGTCTTGTTGCTACGCAGTGCTGGGTTTGGTTTGGTTCTGAGGTGCTCAGCAGATGTTTATCAATGTAGTTTGCATGATTCTATAATGAAGGAAGTCAGTCAAGAAATAACACTCAGGGAGCATCAAAACACATGTATCTAATGGCATGAGTCAGGACTTGGAGCTAATTCTGCATTGGGATGAAAGTTACAGGTCTTGAGATTGAGGGAAAGCATTTTGGGGTGAGGGTTGTAGGGTCAGATTATAAATGCTTAACCAGAGAGAAAACAATCTTGGAGTGAAGATGACCGAAAGTTCTGCAAAACTTGCTCCACCAAGTAGTGGCAATGTGTACTTACTGTCCTTTGGATTACTTGCTTTCAGGTTCCAGTTGCCATACTGTGAGAGACAGAATCCAATGAAAATAGCACATGCAGAATGCACCCAGTAGGAAGCCATGAGCTCCTGTGTGGCAGACCCAACCAGCAGCCGTGTGAGTGAGCCACATTGGGTCCTCTCTCTAAAGGAGCCTTTAGGCACTAATGCCAGTAACAACAAGAGACTCTAAGAAAGAACTACCCAGCTGCTCCTAGTCAAAGCTCACGCCAAAACAAGTAATTATGAATTCTATTTTTAAGCCCTATGTTTTATGGATGTAAATTATATATCAATATGTAAGTGGGAAAAAGGCTCTTATTTTTTGATATCCAACAATGTCTCCAATCTGTCCAAAACTGTGAATCACTTCTACTAGAAATAGCTGCACAGCCATGGGCTATATTTTCCAGACCCCCTTGGGTTTAAAATGTCCGTGAGATGGTTCTATCCAATTTTCAATGTGAAAATAAATACATTACCCAAGTCAGTACAACATGCCTTTGCTAAGAATCTACTTTTTGTTTAGAGTATCACTACCAAATTTCCTGTTCACATAAACATTTTTTATTGGCTCAACATAGCCTTACATTTTAAAGGAATTCATTGCTACACATTCACACATGCATATTATTAACAAATTAGCTTAAATCCCATCCTTGTCCAGGAGCTCACCCCTTCACCTGCTCCCCAGTCTCACGTCTCCTCTATGATTCCTCCCTGTTAAAGATATAAATGACCATATGCAAGTATATTAATTATCAAAATATCTAGATTTATGTGCCTACCTCAATATAGTTTGGCTTCTTGTGAGAGTCAAGTGTACCATAAATTACTGATAACCCCCCTTTTCCCTCACACTCCTCCTTCACTCTCTCCTCATCCCCTTCATAGCTATAGATCCCCCAGCTAATGTGTTACTTCAAATTTGGTGGGTCGATTAATTAAACTTGACTAACTTTCATCCTATCTTAGGTTTAACTCTAGCTTCCACATATGAGAGAAAACATTTGACCCTTAGGTCTCTTGGATGGGCTTATTTCACATAGCATGATTTTCCCAATTCCATCCATTTACCCACAAAAGCCATGATATCATTCTTTCCAATAGCTGAGTAGAACTCTATTGAATATGTATACCACAATTTTTTGATCTGTTCATCCAGTGAAGGGCATCTGGGTCGATTTCATAATTTAGCTATTGTAAATTGAGCTGTTATAAACATTGATGTAGTGGTATTTCTGTAATTAGCTGTTTCCATCTCTACTGAGAAAATAACAATGAGAGAGATAGCTGTGTCATTTGGTGGTTTCATCCCTAATTTTTTGAGTAGTCTCCACACTGCTTTCCAGAGTGTCTGTACCAGTCTGCAGTTCCACCGACAGTGTGTTAGTGTTCCTTTCTCCCCACAGCCCCTCCAGCATCTCTTACTGTTTGCATTCATCACCTTTGCCATTTTGACTGCAGTGAAGTGAAATCTCCGCACAGTTTTGATTTGCATTTCTCTGACTGCTAGTGATATAGAATGCTTTCTCATACATTTATTGTTTTTAACTTCCTCTGTTGAGAAGTTTCTGTTTAGTTCCATAGCCCATTTATTGATTGGATTGTTTGTGGTTTTTGTTGTTAAGCTTTTGAGTTCTTCACATATTCTGCTTATTAGCCCCCTGTCGAAGGAGTAGCAGGCTGGGATTTTCTCCCATTCTTGAAGTTCTGTGTTGATACTTTTGACTGATGTCTTAGCTGTGCAGAAGCTTTCAGTTTAGACATCCCATTAATTGATTCTTAACTTTAATTCTTGAACTATGGAAGAAGGAAGAAGGAAGAAGTTGCTTACATTGATATAGTGGAGTACTGATTTTAGTTTTTCTTCTAATAATTGTATGATTGCTGGTTTAATATCTAATAATTTGATCCTTTTACATTTAATATTTGTTCAGAGTGAGAGAAAAGGAATTAATTTCAGTTGTCAGGATATAGCAGTCCAGCACCATTTGTTGAACAGACTATCTTCTCTCCAAGCTATATTTTTGCCCCCTTTGTTGAATATCAGATGGTTAAAGATTTGTGGTTAGTCTCAGCGTCTTCTATTGTATTCCATTGGTCATCCTGCCTATTTTGATCCTAATACCATGTTGCTTTTGTTACTAAAGCTCTGTAGTATAATTCCAGGTCAGATATTGCAATACCTTCTGCTTCATCTATTTTATTTTATTTTTTTTAGTAGTGCTTTGGGTTTCTTATTGTTCCAGATGAATTTGAGAATTGATTTTTTCAACATTTGTGAAAAATGGCATTGGCATCTTGATGGGGATTGTGTTAAATCTGTACAGAGCTTTTGGCAGAACAGCCATTTTAATTATATTGATTCTGCCTAACCAAGAACATGGAATATCATTCCATCTTGTCAGGTCCTCTTCAGTTTCTTTCTTCAGTGTTCAATGGTTTTCATTGCAGAGGTCTTTTACTGCTTTTGTTAAATTAATTCCCAAGTATTTAATTCCTTTTGAGGTTATTGAGAATAGGACAGATTTCCTGAATACTTCTTCAGCTGATTTGCTGTTGGAGTATAGGAAAGCTATTGATTTATGGGTATTGATCTTGTATCCTGCCACTTGGCTAAATTCATTTATAAGCTCTCTAACTCTTTTGATAGAGTTTTTTGTGTCTTCTAGGTATAGGATCATATGATTGGCAAATAGAGATAGTTTACCTTCCTCTTTTCCTATTCAAATCCATTTGATTTCCTTCTCTTGTCTGATTGCTCTGGCTAGGGTTTCAAGGAATATATTGAAGAAGAGTGGTGAGAGTGGGCAGCTGTGTCATGTTCCCGAGTTTAGTGGGAATGTTTTTAGTTTTTTCAGTTTGGCTGCTTTGTGTATAACATTGTGTGTGGGTCTTTCATAAATGGTCCTTATAAAATTAAGGTAAATTCCTTTAATTCCCTATCTTCGTCAGAGTTATGAGCATAAACGGGTGTTGGATTTTATCAAAGGCCTTTTGAGATGGTCATATGGCTTTTTCTTAAACTCTGTAGAAGTGATGAATTTGCATGCTTGGATTAAAGCCCACTTGATAGTGAAGCATTATTATCTATTTTGATGTTTTTGGATATGATTTGCTAGAGTTTTATCAAGGAGTTTTGCGTCTACGTTCATCAGGGATATTGGTCTGTAGTTTTCTTTTCTTGATGTGTCTTTGTTGGGCTTTAGTATCAGGGTTATGGTGGCCTCATGAAGAGTTTTTGGGAGGGTTCCATACCTTTCAATTTCATGGAATAGCTTAATAAGAAGAGGTGCTAGTTCCTCTGTAAAGATCTACTAGAACTTAGTTGAGAATCTGTCGGTTCCTGGGCTTTTCTTTTTTGGAAAGTCTTCGATGTCTGTTTCATTTTCTCTACCTGATATTATTCTCTTCAGATTTTCAGTATCCTCCTGTGTAAAATTGGGAGTGTGTGTGTCTAGGTGTTTGTTCCATCTCCTCCACATTATTCAACTTGGAGGAGTATATGTTTTCAACATAGTTTCTGATAATCCTCTGCATTTCAGGTGAGTCAGTGGTAATGTCTGCATTTTTGTGTCTGATTTTCTTGATTTGCTTCATTTCGTTCTTTTGGTGAGGTTGGCTAGAGGTCTGTCAGTTTTAATTATTTTTTGAAGAATCAACTCTTTGTTTTGTTGATTCTTTGTAAATTTTTATGTTTAAATTCGTTGATTTCTGCTCTGATCTTGGTTATTTCCTGTCTTCCTACTGGATTTGGGATGGATTGTTCTTCTTTTTGTAGGGATGTGAGGTGAAGCATAAGCATATTTATTTGGGCTCTCTCCTGATTTTTGATGAAGGCACTCGGTGCTATGAATTTATCCATTAAGAATGCTTTCATACAGTCCTACAAAAGATTATAATATATTGTGTTTTCATTTTCATTATCATTCATTTCCAAGAATTTCTTGATTTCTGTTCTCATTTCCTCATTGATCCAGTCTTCATTTATGAGTGTGTTATTCAATCGCCACATATTTATGTACTTTGTGATATTTTTCTTGCTGTTAATTGCTAGGATCATATCGTTGTGTTCTAAGAGGATACATGGGATTGCATTAACTTTTTTGAATTTGTTAAGATTTCCTTTGGGGACTGGAATATGATCTATTATGTAGATGTCTGTTAGGTCCATTTGATTTATAGAGTTGTATAGGCTGGAGATATCTTTATTGACTTTTTGCTTTGAAGACCTGTTGATTGGTCATAAATGTGTATTAAAGTATCCAGTAATGTTATGTTGTGGTCAGTAAGTGTCATAGTGTGTTTTTTAAATGTATTTGGGAATGTTGGAGTCTGGGGCATAAATGTTAACTATGGTTACATCATCTTGATGTGGTGCTCCCTTTACTAATATGTAGTGGCCTTCTTTGTCTCTTCTGACTAATTTTTGATAGAAATCTACTTTGTTAGATACAAGTATCACAACATCAGATTGCTTGCTTGGGCCATGAGCCTAAAAGGTTTTTCCCCAAGCTTTCACCTTCAATCTGTGCCTATCTTTGGCTGTAAGATGTGATGTGTCTGCTGTAAGCAGCATATTGTTTAATTCATTAATTCTTCAATGTTCAATAATTTTCATTGTAGAGGTCTTTTACTGCCCTTGTTAGATTAATTCCTAAGTATTTTTTGAGGATATTGTAAATGGAACTGATTCCCTGCTCTCTTCTTCAGCCCTATTATTTGTAGCATATAGGAAAGCATATAGGAAAGCTATTGATATATGGTTATTGATCTTGTAGACTGCCACTCTGCTAAATCTGTATGTAAGCTCAAGCAGTTTTCTGGTGAAGTTTTTTGGGTGTTCCAGATATAGGATCATATCATTAGCAAAAAGGGATAGTTTGATTTGTTCTCTTCCTATTCTCATCCTTTTGATTTCCTTCTCTTGCCTGGTTGATATGGCTAGGTTCTCGAGGACAATACTGAATAAAAGTGGTGAGAGTGGGTAGCCTTGTCTCGTTCCCAAGTTTAGTGGAAATTCTTTCAGCTTTTCTCCATTTAATTTTACATTAATTGTAGGTTTGTGACATATGGCTTTACATAGTTAAGATACATTTCATTGACCCATATCTTCCCAGAGTTTAGATCATAAATAGGTTCTGGCCTATTTATCAAAGGTCATTTCTGCATCAGTTGAGGTGATCATGTGGTTTTTGTCCATAATTCTGTTCAAATGATGAATCACATTTGTTGATTTGTGTATATTGAACCAGCCTTGCATCCTTGGAATGAAGCATGCTTGGTCATGATGATCTTGGTGTTTTTTTTTTTTAAGGTGTTTTGCTAGAACTTTATTAAGGATTTTTTGTCAATATTTATTGGATATTGTTCTGTAACTTTCTTTTTTTTTGTTATATTTTTTGGGTTTTGTTATCAGGGTATGGTTGCCTCATAAAAAAGGTTTGAGAGAATTCCCTCCTTTTCAATTTCTTGGACTAGCTTAATAAACAGAGGTGTTAGCCCCTCCTTAAGTGTGTGATAAAACTCAGGGGGAGGGGGAATCCATCAGGTCATAGGCTTTTCCTCTTTGGAAGGCTTTTAATTGCTATATTGATTTCAGTGCATGTTATTGGGATGTTTATGCTTCAATATCATCCTGTGTCAATTTGGGAATGTTGTATGTGTCTAAAAAGTTATCTACGTCTTCCAGATTATCTAAGTTAAAGGAGCACAGTTTTTCGAAATAGGTTCTGAGAATCTGTTAGATTTCCATATGGTCAGTGGTGATTGCTTCCTTTACACTGGTGATTTTTTTCTTATTTTCTTCATTTCCCTTCTTCTTTTTGTGAGATTTTCTAGGGGGTCGATCAATTTTATTTAGTTTTTCAAATAACCAGCTGTTTATTTTGATGATTATTTTTATTGTTTTTGTTTTATTATTTTTATTGTTAATGTTTTGTTCTCAAATTCATTAATTTCAGGTCCGATCTTGATTATTTCCTGCATTCTGCTGATTTTGGGATTAGATTATTCTTTCTTTTACAGGGATTTGAAGTGCAACATAAGGTTATTTATTTGAGATCTCACCTGATTTTTAATGTACGTATTCAGTGGTGTAAATTTTCTCCTTAAGAAAACTTTCATGTTCTCCCAGAGGTTTTGATATGCTTTGTCTTAATTCTCTATCACTTCCAAGAATTTCTTGATTTCTGCTCTCACATCTACTTGGATCCATTCTTCTTTTAATAGCATATTATTCAATCTCCATGTATATGTGTGTTTTCAGTTATAATTTTTGCTGTTAATTGCTAGGATCAAGTTTTCATGGGCTGATTGTATACATGGAATAATATATACATTTTTATATTTGCTGAGATTTCCTTTGTGAAGTAGAATATGATCTCTTTTGGAGAAATATCCATGCATTGCTGAGGAGAAGATAAACTCAGCCCATTTGGGGTGGAAAATTCTATTCATTTTTCCTTTTAGTAATCAGATCATTGATAATTTTTTCTAGGTTTTCATGCCACTCCCTGTCCGTGGACTTCTTGGTAGGGGAGTTGTGGGCTTGAGATGAACCTTTTAAAGTTTGATTCCTGATTTTTGAAGAGTTTCTTCTGGGTCTTTAATTTGAGTTTCCCTGTGGGGAGACAAGGCAAGTCTTCAAGTGCTTTTCTCTTGAAATTCAAAGGGTGGGGTCAACCACCACACCTCTGGTGACCATCTTCTTCCAGACAGCTGCTTCAGCCTGGAGCCTCATTTTGTTGTAGGATTGAATCTGGGGTCCAGGGCACAGATCTGTAACCTGTTGGGAGTGCAGGGCAACTTGCTGGATTTTTGAAGTACAGCAGTGCAGCCAGGTGGGTGGGGGGTGCATGGCTGGGTCTTAGGGTCCCATAGGAACAAAGTGGGCTCAAATGGGCCTGCCTCCATGCCAAGATCAGACCTGAGATCCTTGGCGGTGGGCCTGTCCCAATATATATGGACCTGGTGGGTATGCGATGAGGCTGGGCAGATCTGGACTTGGGTTCTTAGGGTGTCCTGGCCTGTTGGCCCAGGACCAGAGGCCTGGGCCTACAAAGTGGCTGGACAGGGCAGCTCCCGGGGGAGTCATCCTTGGGGGTGCCCTTGTAGTCTGACAGCAGGGACCAGAGACCTAAGCTGGTGTGGCAGCTGAGTGGGGCATCTCCAGGCAGAAGTCCTCCTCGGGAGATGTAGTGGGCACATGCTGGCCCAGGACCTTTGAGTATGTTCAGAATGTTGGAAACAGGCTTAATTTTGACACTTCTTTAGATTTGAGGTTTCCAGACTGAGCTAACCCTAAACAAGACTAGCTGCTCCTTGAGGGACACTGCAATTCCCTTTCTGCCTATTCAGATAATGAGCCTGGGACAGCAAGGTGAAGAAAAACCCAGAAGAAAGGAGATTTTGCCTGCAATGGACACATTACACATTAGTACAAGGTGCTACTTAATGAATAAGAAAAGGATATTTCCAAGCTATTGTATTTTTTAAAAATGAGATTTGAATAGGAACATGGCACATATGCCTGTAAATTAATTTTTCATCTCTAGTTTCAAAGGAAAAGGATAATAAGTGTATAGTTGCTGTTTCAGGATCATCTCAATGTTTACACCTGATTGCTAGAAATGTAAAGAACTTTGGAAGTGTGCCCAGAATCTCAAGCAAAAGCAAACAATAAACATACCCCAAACAACAAAAATGTAGTTTAATTAGAAAAAGGTATTATATATTGATACTTTCACTGTACTTTGAAAAATTATCCGGGATTCCTTTTTACCCCAAACATTCAAGTTGAACGAAAAACCTTTGATTTAAGTTTATATCCACTGATTGATACTGTTTTGATAATGTTTCTCCCTCAACTGTATTTCTATATTCTAATAAAAAAAAAAAGAAAAACCTTTGATTCTAAATGTTCATCTATCTCCTAAGCAAAGTGTTAGGGCTTAGCATTTTAATCACAAATTGGTAAGTTTTTCTGTACTTGGATTTTCAGTTGAAAAATATCAAGATTTGTCAAACTTTGAAATCCAAATGTTCTTAATGATTTACTGAGAGATAATACAGTTTGCAACAGTTTTTCTCCACAGTAGGATGTTGAATAAGCAGACCTTGATTATATTCTCAGTAGGAAGCCTTTGAATTGGTTAAATCAAATAACTGTCATGTGGGCAATTCATGGAGGGCTAATGAAGTAGATGCAAACTGGAAAAATGCCAATGTAGACTTTTGGGAAAGGAGAAAGATGACCATGAAAATCACATGTCATTCAGTTTAGATGTAAACATCCATCTGTCCCTATTATGGGATAATAATCTGTTATTGAAATGTATACTTTGAAGGAAGACTATCAAGCTGATAAGCAGTTGGTTTAATTTCTAATAAACAAAAATGATAAAAGATAAACATTTTAATCTTGTACAAACCATCTGCATTTAATTAAGCTAAAAATTTCAGTTGAAGAAACTTAGAAGAATTATCTCATGTTATCACAGATTTCTCACTCTTAATAAGGAATTGTCAGTATCCCATCAAATGTTTGTTTTACATTTGATTACTTACAACTAGAAATAAACATCAATTAAAAGTAAAATTACAAAATATCTTCAGATTATGAACTTTAGATGCACAAAATATGAAAGAAAATGAGAAATATGCTACATAAAAGAGAAAATAACTTCTTTATGATAGGAGCAGCCACTCAGATTAAATTACTGAACTCCATAGATCAATTTAGTTTCTCAAAATCAAATTAATGCTTTTGATTCAGCAGACTTCTCCATTTAAAATTAGTCGTTTTATTTCTTGCTTTTTAAAATTACATTGAAATATAATGAAACTTTCTGAAACACCTATAGGTTTATATTATTGTTGCTTATGATTACATCTTTAAATAGAAAGACGCTGGTCTTCCTGGTCCCTTTTATTGATTCTAACTGCAAAGTGTGAGGTGTTTGCGTTATTCTTTCTAACCTGAAGCTGGTTAACCTTCATTGTTTTGTCCATTTTTCCTTTGTGATACTTCTTAAAATGCGCACTTTTCAAACACACTGATTGTCATTAATTCAGTACCACTCACCAAACATTTGGGCACTTGCTACCAATTGTTCCTAAGCGTCAAATTCCTTCAGTCTCACTCTTTTCCAAATGAAATCTGAAAGTGCTAAGATTAAATCTCTCAAAACCTTTTATTGACTTATCTGGTAGATCAAGATTATAGTTTTTGGTATTTAAAAAACTTCCTCAAAATAGCCAGTTTTGGTTGCTGAATTTGTTTTGAATTTCTCTTCTGAACAAACTCTCCACTCTAACTTAACCTGACCACCACATCTATCTTCTACAGTTTTAACCCTCTTGATACCTAGGTCACATTTTTCCTGAAGCATTGTAACTTAACATCCTTGCCCGTGTGGAGACGTTTCCATACATCACTGCCAAAGAGCTAAAATTCTATGCTTTCAATAATATTGTCTTCCAATTATATGCTCATATTATAGCTGTCCTCGTAAGTTTCTTAGTTTGTTACAGTTAATGAAATTAATTTATTAATAATATATGCAAAATAATTATTAACATAATTAAAATGCATGGTAGGTGATTTCCCAACCACTGTGCAAAGCAGATTGCATGCATTGATGCAGCAACTTTTTTTTGAGTATTAAAACAAGAAAATGAGGTCTAAGAAGAGGAATAACTGGTCACATTCACAAAGTTAGAGTCTGGTGTAGGTACATGTCAAGCCAGTACTTTATTGTAGCATGTGACACTGTAGTGAGTGTACAAAAAGGGATTTATGCAAGTAAGTGAAATTGCTTCATTGTTGGCCCACAGTAAATATTAAAAATAAAACCTATGAATGCAAATTCTGAACCCTTTCTGTGCATCGTAGCTAAATGCTTTTTACATTTATCACCTCCCAACATAAGACCAGGGACTTTTAAATATTTTATAACCACTAGTTTAATTGAATGATTGTTTTTCTGTGTATATATTAAGATATAAACTGGAATCTAGATTTCAGTGGTGGAGACAGACAAGAAACAAGATACATAAGATGTAGTTGTTATTAGACAATGGCTGGGAGAAACACTAAGCAAATAAAAGAAATGAGAAAGCAGAGTGTATGGGAAAGAGAGGATCCTGGAACTTTAGATTTGATCACTAGAGAGAGAAAACTAAAAATTCACTTCGAGTAAGGAGACCCAGTCATAATAATCTTAGGCAGATTACTGCAGCTGGAGAAGAAATGCCCAACTGCAGTGCATGTGTATCTGGAATATCCATGGAATGGGCCGTCAGGGTAGTGATGGTGAGAGGAAGAGCAGACAGGTAGAGAAGACAGCAGATCACGAGGGGCAGGGCAATCAGTCAGCAGCACCTGGGCTCTGACCTGCAGGGCAGTGGACTATGGGTGCAGAATGCATGGAGTCCAATGTGTCCAAACAGCCTACCTCTCCCTGTTCCATGCAGAAAAGATTTCAGCAGGAATGAGGAAAGATGGGAAAGCCATAAGGATGATTTTTTTTTAAAGAGAGACAGAGAGAGAGAGAGAGAGAATCAATTTTATTTAGTTTTTCATTTTATTTAGTTTAGTTGCTCCGACACTTCTTTATATACATGGTGCTGGGGTTTGAACTCGTGTCCTTGCACATGGTAGGCAAACTCCTGAACTATTGAGCCACCACATCAGCCCCAAGGATGATTTTTTAACAACACAGGTAAGCAGTAATGGAGGACTAGACCCAGGAGGTACAGGAGAGGTGGGTATGAGACTGTCATTTAGAGGGGACCCTGGTGACCCACTGATGGTGAGATGCACGGTGTGGGAGAAACAGCAGTACAGGATGGTTTGGAGATGTCTGATAGCCCTTTGAAAGAATGGAGTCTCATTTCCTGAGACGAGCAAACACATTGCAGGGCCCAGTTGTGGGGTGGGCAGTGGGAGGCAATTTGAGGGGCGTTTAGGTTTACAGTAGACTCCTCTACAGTGCCCACCCATCACTCCCCACACGATCTCGCAACAAGGCCCCCATTCGGGCCAACGCTACCTCTCCATGGATGACTGCAATAATTCGTGGCTGTTTGTTTTCCTCCTACACGAATTCTCTCTGCCCTCTGCAACAGCCATTGTGAAAATGATATGGGGACTTAGATCACAGCAGGCCATGGCTCAAAACCCTCCCATACCAAATGGAACAGATTTTATCTTGGTGTCAGATTTGGCCAACTGCAGCCTCTCTAATCTCATCCCTCTCCCCTCACTCCCCAGAGTCTCTGCACCCCGCCTGTGATTCTTCCAGTCCTGCAAGCTCACTTCTGCCTAAGACCCTAATGTCTGCTATTTCCATTGCCTGGAATATTCCATTCCAGCTACCTCGGGGCTCACATCCTTGCTTTCTGTCAGGTCTTTGCTTATGAGGTATCTTACTGGAAAGAACTTCTCCTAACTTTTCTTTCCTAAAATGACAGTCTCTCCTCCTTAACTGCTACAATTTCCTTAATATAATTTATTTTAAAATAATACCATATCTGACAATTGTCACATGTGTCTACACAGTGCCTCGTTAGCATGAAACACAGTTCTAAGAGCTTTAGAAATATTCATGCACTCAATTTTTCTGAACCCTCAAAAGGGTGGGAACTATTATTCTCATTTTCCAGAGAAAACAACAAAGGTGCAGAGAGTTGACATAATTTTTCTCAAATGACAAAATGCACATTTGGAAAGTGGTGGGCCCAGACCCCAAAGGTCATCACCACTGCACGACGCTGGGGGCCATTGCATTTGCCTTCCTCATCATTTCTCTTCTCCTCCGGCAGCAGAAGCTCCATGAGATGAGGTCCTGCTCTCTTCCCTCCTGCATCTCCAGGGCCCGGAGGCGTCCTCTGTGCTGAGCAAATGGCAGCAGACACGCTAATCTCCAGAGAATAGAGGTGCAGTGATCACGGTATTCACCTGCAGGAAGTTGCCCGGAAGCATAAACTGATTCCATCAGGATTCAGTGCTTCCAGGACTGCTGTCGGGGAAAGACGGAATCCTTCAAAGGCAAGGCCTCCTACTGCTGGGGCGAGTGATCCAAAGCTCAGACTGCAACTGCTGGAGCAGGTCTGGCCTCCCTGGCACCCCAGCTCTGATTCCTGCTATTCCAGTGACCTTGAACTAATTACCTATTTTCCCTGTGCTTCATTGCTTCAACTATGTAGTTGAAGATAATATTAATAACTGACCTTAAGAGCCATTAGGAGGAGTAATGGATGTAGGCATGGAAAAGATGAGAAACACTGCCGCATGAAAAACGGGCATCTACTAATTGTTGCTGATGAGATTATTTTTATTATTTGTTGTTTAAATATCTATAACTCCATTTTTCTCACCCATAGTAGGCTTATTTTCCTGAAAATGTAATGTCGTTATTTCCCCATTATTTGCATCATAATTAGGCAACCTTTGACTGACCTGTTCTTCAATGCCCACCTCACAGTGACTAACTGCCACTAAAGAATGTAAATAAAATGACAGTGCACACATTTTTATGATTTTGTTTATCTACACATTCAAAAATATCTTGACTTTTAATTATGTGTTCCCTTGTAACAGATATTTATGCTGTTCTGATACAGCAAGAAAAAGAAATAGAATGTATATGCTTTAAAGATATAAATAAAACTATTATTATTTGAAGATTTTATAACTGTGTACACCTTGAAAATTTAAGCCACCAAAAACACTTATTGATCTAAATTGATATATGACATATAACTAAGGATAATCAAGAAAATATTGACAAACAAGAAAAAATGGAAGGATTCATTCCTATTGATTTTGAGACCTATTATGAAGTTATAGTGATTAAGACAGTATACTGGGGCTGGGGCGGTGGCTCGGTGGTTACGGAACTTGCCCAGCATGAGCAAGTACACGGGTTCAAACCCCAGCACCCAAGAACACAACTAAGTGTCAGAGCAAGGAAAGCCATGGGAAAACCTCAATAAAAATTGATTCTCTCTGTTTCTTTCTCTCTCTCTCTCTCTCTCTCTCTCACACACACACACACACACACACACACACACACACATACTATCCTCTCTTACAGTATACTGTAAGAATAGACAGATAATTCAACAATACATAAATGCAGAGCTCAGATGTAAATTTTAATATATAAAAATAGGATTTAAAATTAATTTGGCATTTCAAACCTATGAGTAAGCAACGGTCTTTTCAGTAAATGACTCATGACAATTGGAAAACCCCTGAGGAAAAAGCCTGACTGAAAAAATAAATTTTGAGTAAATTTTCCAGATCAAATTGTGAGTTTTTAAAATAATTAAATTTCTAGAAAGCGCTATGCAAGAATGTCCTCACGCTATTGGAGATGGGAAGAATGTCTAAAACAGGCTGCAAATGGAATCAGCCTACTGTGAGACTGTTATTTCAGAGTAAAGAATGAGCATACCCCACAGGAACAGGCTAAGGATTGAACTCAAGTGTTTAGATGAGCATAAAGAGGAAGAAAAGACCAGTGACAGGGACATGGCTTTTGTCACTGGTATGGGTTGAATGTAAGTTGTCTGCCCAAAGCTCCTGTGTTAATGCAAGAATGTTCAGACTTGAAATGATTAGATTGTGAAAGCCTGGAATGATTAAATTTTGAAAACTGTAATCTCATGGGCAGATTAATCCATTTGATGGATTAACAATTCAAATACATCCCTGGGTGGTGACAGTAGGCAGTAGGTGTGGGTGGATGAAGGAACTCAGTGGGGCTTGGCCTTGGGGATCATATTTTATCGCTGGCTCCTCCCTCTCTGTCTCCCTCTGCTTCCTGGTTACTGTGAGTTTAGCAAAGTTCTTCGCTCACACCTTCCCACTATGCTGTTCTGGTTCAGTGCAATGGATCTGGCCAACCACAGACTGAACCTCTTAAACCATGAGCCCCAAATTAACTGCTCTTCCTCTAGATTGTTATTGTCGGCTACTTTGGTCCAAGCAATGAAAAGCTGGCCAACACAGTCACTAACATAACGAACGAGCTTAGCTACATGACATGTAAAGACCACCCATAAACGGGAATCCAAAGAAAGTGAACAAACTATGTGGATGAGCGCTGGGCTTACGAGGTGGCTCATGAAGGGAAAGTGTGCTCTGGCCATGTTGGACATTTCAATCTGCTGGTATTTAACAGATGCTCACTGTGTAATATAATCCAAATACAAAATCTGTACTACTTTGTTCTGTAACTGTGTTGTTATTTTTTTGGCAAAACAATGAAAAATATCTTAAAAGCAAGATTATATAAGTTGTATTAAGAAAAGAAATTATGAGTTGAATCTGGAATGTAGCCCAGAAAGCTCAAGTGATGATAGTGTGGTCCCCAAGGTAGCAAGACTCAGAGATGGGCTTTTAGGTGACGATCAGATCAGGAGAGCTCTGCTCCTCAGGGGTCTAAGCCTGAGTAGTGGAGTAGTGGGGGGCAGTAGGTCACCTGAGACTGGGCCTGCAAGGTTCATCTACTCCCTTCTGTCTCTCTTTCTCCCCAATGTCTTCCACCACACCCTCTGCCACTCTGTTTCTGCCATGGAGCCAGTCACCTATGAACTGGACCTCAGAAACCATGAACCTAAATAAATCTTTCCTCCTCTATGTTGTTCAGCAATTGGGGGTGAATTTCAATAATCTCAGACAGAAAAAATGAAGGCCTGAACAGAGTCAGCTGTAGCAGCACAAAGGAAGGAAACTGTGCTAGAGATAGTAGGTGGTGAGAAACGTGTTTTGGTGATGAACGAAGGTGGGGAGATAAGCAGAGGAAAGAGTTGGTTCAGCTTCTCACAGATCTGGAGCTTATGGCTGGAAATAATTATTCACTTGCTGGAAATATTAATGAACAGATTATAGTTATGTCTTGGTAAAAATAGAGAAAGAGAGCTACAGATAATAAATATAAATTCACAACCTTACATTTTATTTGCAAACTGTTGAAAATGGACTTAAGGCTAAAGATTGAGACTGGAATCCCTAAAACAAAATACTGCATAGCTGGAGCCAAAGTGCACCATAGAAATGGTGCCATTATTGTAGAAAAACACTCCCAATTCAGCTTCCAGCATGGGCCTTATCAATAATCAAGTTCCTTTACTGTACAAATAAAAAGAGAACACAAAAAAGAGTAAAAATGATTCTTCTGGGAAGCAATCGAGTTTAATTAGCTCTTTATAAGTGGTGTAATAATTGGCAGCATTCAAATTGCTGACAGCTTCGCTTTCTCACTTCTTTCTTTACCCTCTTTTCTTCCCCTTGCTTCTTTTAAAGGAAGATCAAAGCATTTATAGCCGAGTGAATGCTAATGGTGCATACATTTATTTGAAAAGCTTTAAGTCCTTGAAAATCTGCACGTAAGATTTTTTATTCCCAAATCCCTGCCTGTAAGTGTATTTGACACTATTAGTAGGAATTATCTCTGCTTTTCTCTCCCCCTGTCCTTTTAAAAAGAAAACAAGTGTACTCTAACGTTTCGGAAATGTTGATTAGAAGGAGAGTTACATAACCTTTTTTGATCTTCCACAAAATAGGTACTTTGAAGCACAGATCGCTATAGAGTTAATGAGTCTCTCCCTTATGCATGTGGATTTTCCTGCACTTTGCAATCTGCACAGGGAGGCACAAGCGACCACACTAGCTTGGGAAAATCACTTGACCTCTCATTGTTGGTGTGTATTAGAGCTCTGACACATGGCAGGTGTTGCTGTTGCAGTTTGTGGGGAAAAAAAAGAATGGAATATTTTTATTTTCTTCATTTCCCAGATTGCTGCATGAACGGGATGGCTTTTCACTCGTCTTGAAACAAGAGTTACTCATGGCCACTGTGCATGACTGGTTCAGAGTTCTTTCAGAAAATAGAAACTGATAAATCCTAGTGTGGACGGGATGGCTCTAGGGAATAAATTTTCTGATGCATTGACTGGAGCTAATGACATTGCATTTTGGGGCTTCACTGTGTCTATACATCAGAATGGGGTGTTCCCTGTTGCTGAGCAGAATGCTTGGGACAGATTTTAAGGGTTACTATGCACACTTCAATACTTGGCCCGAGGCACAGACAGTCTTACTAGCTGTTGTCCTGATTACTCTTATTGAAGAAAAAAGAGGAGGGCCAAGGAAAGAAAGAAGAAGACACGAGATACCTACAGGGATCAGGATAGCTATATTAAGCTTTTTCCAGTAACATCTCTCCTTTCTGTCTCCAGTAAAGAATGGCTGCATCCTATTAAATGATGCCTTACTAATGAGAAAGCAGGAAGACAAAGCAGAGACTGGCCAGATGAGCACTCCAAGACGACAAAACCTGCCTCAACGATTGGGTCTCTGTTCTGGCTAAGAAGATCTACCTCACAGCATGTCACCTGCACACCAAGGATTAAAGTGGAAAAGATTTCAACCAAACCTCCAAAATGTTAGCTTCCCCCAGATTCCAAAACTGAAATCTGAGGACACCTGCGACGGACACGCAAAGGAAGGGTTAACTCGGTGGTGGTCTGGGCTCCTAACCCATTGCACCTTTGCAGAGCATTAGAGAGGCAGGGATTGTGGGAATTTGGAGGATTTCTTTAGAGTAGGATACTGAGCATCTTGGAGACCCACCCAGCACAAAAGCACAAAGGCACAGTGAACAAATCGGGAAATTTTTCTTTTGAAAGGAGTGAAGAATTCTGACTATTTTAAAGAGCTGGACACATTAACATAATGAGAGTACATGATGAATTGAGATGGTTCGGGGATTAGGGCCACCAAAGGGTATTTTATTATCTGAAAGCATCCAGAAAATTCTCTTGTCCATGTTCACCATGGAAGGCAGGAACCATCCCTGAAGAGTGTGGCTATGCATTTTCTTCTCATTAGAGAAGAAAATGCAATTCTTAATTACACACAGTGAATTCCGCTAGTGCAGTGTAAGGGTCCACTACATTTCAAAACCAAAAGATTCTTTAAGATCATCTCACAGAAGCCTCCGTATGCTCCAATCGCCTTCATACCCATTTTCTGGCAAAACAAAATCTACTACAGGAATTTAAGCGGGAGTACCTTGCCCTCAATTCAGTTTTCACTCAGTAACATGTGTTACTCAATGTATGAATCTCTCGGTAGGTCTCTATGGTAACAGAGACTTGTTTTGGCAGTGATTATAGTGGCTCTGATGATTATAAAAGAGATAAGAATTATTATTATTTTTTTAAATTCCAGGCCCCCTGCCAGTATTTCAGCAACCCATCCCTCCCCAAGCCTGTGATTTTTATTTAACTGCAACATTTTAAAAAGAAAGGGCTCCTTGGTGGGGCAGACTACTTTGTAATACAGATACTTCTGGAGGATTTTGTACTATGTTGGCAATGAATTAATGCTAAGAGGTTTGTTTTTTTAAGCTTAGTCTGAGAAATGATTAATAAAAAGCATAATAAACAATTGGGACTAAGTGCTAACGTGTCGATCTGTGAGCCCAGCTCTTCACATGAATTATCTGGTTCAACCTTGCACCTCCTGTGTACAGTAGGTACCTCGATTGTTATCATCCCCAGAACTAAACTGAGGACACTGGAGCGACGCAAGTCAAAGTAAATTAACAAGGGCGTACAGAATCAAAGTTGCATTGTTTTAAACTCTCGACCCTGTTCTTGGTCCTTTGCCAAGTTGTTATTCGCGCCACATCTCCATGTTGCCACTGTCGCTGGTTAAGGAAATCATGGGTTCTATAAAACAAACGCAAACTTGTTGTGAGTCTGCGTATGTGTTGTGAGTGTTAATGGTTTGTGCATGTGTGTCTATAGATCTTAAGGAATTGTGTGTGGGTGCTGGAGCAGTGGCTCAGAGATTACGTTGCTTGCCTGGCATGCACGAGGACACCGGCTTGAACCCCAGCACCACATACACAACAAAGTGTCAGAGCAACGAAAGCCACATGAAAAACTAAATAAAACTGATTCTCTCTTTCTCTCTCTCTCTCAGTCTCTCTCTTTAAAAAAAATTAAAAAATTGTGTGTATCTGATACAATTCTTTGTTTCAATAGCCTTTCAGATAACTCTTTTATATCAGTTTACCCAAAGCAAAAGTAGCTACCTTAAACGCCTGTCCGGAACACAGCATTTATTACTCGTGAATAGAAGGATACCTCTTACAGAGGTACCATGTGTGGACAGATCATGTCCCAGTTCACGGTCTCGGATGGCCTGGGGAGCTGTCTTGAGCCCCAGTCCCAGTGCATCCTCCTCCCTGACCTCCAGATTCAGTCAAGAATCATGCTGAATGGGGATGAAGTGTCTGTGCAGTCCCCAAGGCTGCACAGACAGATCTGCAGTCTGGTTCGAAGCTTCTCCTTTCCTCCTAGCTCCTCCTAGCAGCACGAGGGCACCTCTGTTTGTTGACCCAGTGGCCTCACCTGCAGCAGGAGACTTCCACGGCCCTTCTGCTTGAATTAGAGAAAGGCCACCGCTCCCCCAGGAGAAGAATCTCTGCATGGGGATGGAGCCTGAGGAGGGGAGCACAGGCTGGCTCCATTGCCAAAGCCTACCTTGCCCTGAGGGCATCTTGCACAGGCAGAGGCAGTGACCTGGATTCCTTCTCAGAGCCTGGCAGCTGAAGCAGGCACAAAAATGAGTTCCTCATGCCCTGGGTGCATCGTGTAGTCAGTTAGTAGTAATATCCAGCAGGAAGAGGTCATGAGCAGAAGACGCCCACATAGTCAGTATGAAGCCAGGCTGGTTGTCTGGTTCACTGGTTGATGGAAAGGTCCGGGGGAAACACAGCAATACTGAATTTGTTCCCTTCTATTCCTGCCCATTTCTAGCAAAGGTATTCCACTTTCATTCCCCCAATAGTTTGATGTATCTTAATTTTGGCTAGATATTGGATCTGCCTGGGGTTCTTGGAAAACCCACAGTCCTCGGGCTCTATCTCAGACAGGGAGGGACAAAACCTCTGGGGACAGCCATCTGCTTTCCTTCAGTCCCAAGTGATCCCAGTGAATGCAGTTGAGAATCACCATGGATTTGAATAAATGGCTGGCTGGGAGGTGGGGAGAGGTGAAACTGCAGGCTTCTCCTTCCTCCCTCTCCTATCCTCAGTTCCTATGACTCAAAGTATAACACAAAAGATTCATTTTATTATTCACAAACTCAGATTTACTCTGTGTGTGTGTGTCTGTATGTGTGTGTGTGTCTGTGTGTGTGGTGCTGGGGTAACAGTAGAATTTGACTTAATGATCTTTCTCCAAGAAGATTATCAAATGACTAACATTGTTGAACAATGTATAATAGACACTACAGATTGTTTTTTCTAGAAAGTTCAACTAAAGAGCATTACCTGGGTGTAGAAGACCAGCTTTCCACAACATAAATATTCCTGAAGAAATCATTAGGTCTAGAATTGCCTTCTCCCCATCACACTTTTTTTAAGTTTCAGCTATAACAATTACTAAGAAGAAAGAAGAGCGTTTTAGCATCAAATCTCCAGCTCCCTCTGAGCAATGGCTGTTTAATAATTCACAAATGATCCATCTGCAGAAAACACAATGGTGCACATAGGGGCGCCATTTCTGGGCTGCAGTGCTATCATAGTGTATCAGCAAACCACGGTTAGCAGAGCAAATATTTTTGGCTGTAGAAGGAAGCTCTCTAAACACAAATTAATCTCCTTAATGGATTTTCCTTACCTTCATGAAAAATATATTATGCGCTCGTAAGTCACACTCAGCACATTGTTAGGGCTTTATATGATGTGGGGTTGGCACAAGATGATTTTTCTTTCACACTGCGGGTAGAAAAACAATGTCCTGAACAGTTTGGAGCCAGACTATTTAATCATGAGATGCAGACTTGAGAAGCTACATTATTGTGAAGTCCCGTCTTTCTGCGAGCACCTCTTACATTTTGTTGAGCAGTAAGAACAAATTTCAATGAAGGGCTTGCTGCTTGTGAGATCTTTGAAGTATCGTGAATGTCATCTGCGTTGGCTATCAAGAAACTTGGAATAGAAGTCAAAGCATGCTGTGATCAGAAAGGCGCAGTCCACTCCAGCTCTGTGTCTGTGTCCAAGCATGCCTGACAGACGTGTTTTTATATTGCAGATGGACAGGTGGACGTTTGCTCCAGACTGAACCAGGTCAGGTGCATTCAGTCCCTACATTTACACTGCCTCAGACAGACCAAGGTGGGCAAGGGAGTTTGTTCTGTGGCACAGGGGGGTTAATAAGACCCTTGAGCCAGCCATGGGGGTTTGGGAAGAACTTTGAGGGGACAGGTGTGTGACGCTCTGGAACTTCCCAGGATTTTATGGTAGAAGCTAGCTTAACTTTTCTACATTCTCAGTTTAGGTTGTGTGAATGTTTTAAAATCACTGGAGCAAGAACCTCTTACATTTTACTGAGCAGTAAGAAGAAATTTCAACAAAGGGCCTATCTTTATATAGGCAGAGATCAACAACTGGCCATTGGAGGGTTCGAATCAGACAACACAGATCAGGACTGAACCTGTGCCCCTGAGGTTAAAGCATCTCTTGGTGGCAGAACCAACAGGTGAAAGGGCCCTCAGAGCTGTGGCCACAGTCTCCTTCAAGTGGCCAGAGGTACCCAGAGTTTGCAGCACCGGACCTTTCAGTACACAGGAACGATATCACCACTACCTAGCAGTGCTTTTTCTCAGTAGCTGGAATCAAAGAGGAAACCAGCAATGTGCAAGTCAGGGGCTCACCAGGTCCCCCCAAATTTTAGGTGATTTCTTTTTTTATTTTTTTTAGGAGAGAGAGGAAGAGTGAGAGAGAGAAAAGAAAGAGAGAAATAACTTTGTTGTTTCATCTGGCTTTTGTTTGTGTATGTGGTGCTGCTGGGGTTTGAACCTGGGTCCTCCCACATGTGGGGCAAGCGTCCCAACCTCTGAGCCACTGTCCAGCCCCTGCAAATGGTTTTGCACAAACGTTACAGGAAGAAATTACACTATCGACTTAGGGTTGTCAGGCTATAAGCAGTGCCCTGTCTGTCCATCAAGTCAAGTGAAGCAGAATATTTCTTTATGAGCATCCAACTATTAAAAGGAAGTGGAGCAATCATATTCAGATTAAACAGGTGACTTAAATTATGCAGAGAATGACTGCTGTGATCGTGGTGTCTTAGAATAATTGGTTTAATTAGATAGCGCTGAAAACTATTTCTTTTCAATTAACAATCTATAGCAACCCACGAGTTTTCTGAGAGTTTATCACGAATTCTGAACTCATGAATAATCCCATGTGTACAACGGCCTTCATTTCTCAAATTTCAGTTCGTAACTTCTCCAGTGCAGTGGCTCCTTTTTACACCATACTTAGCAAAATAATCTGCCTCATAAACAGCAGCTTGAATTGTTGTTTATTTCACTTTTCCAGTGCTTTTGTTTCCAAATAAATATATGAAAATATGGGGAATAAGTCAACCTTCATTTTCACTTTTGCTACACTACAATTCAGAGTAAGGGACATAAATTAGGTCATGTAAATCTGTTTCTTAAATTTAAAACAAAGAATCAAACCAAAAAAGTCCAGCATCCCTCATTGCATCAATAGAACTCTTATCCTTTGTACAAGGCCGCAAACACCCTTGGTGGACTGTCCCGCTCCCCCATCAAGCTCTGTTTGTTCACGTGTCACTGTTCATTCCTGTCTCAGATCACTGGCTGCTGCCACGGGGTACATGATGATCCTCAAGGATGTCCACACCCTAGCTCTGGACACTGGTGAGTATGTGTTACAGGGGTTTCACAAATGCAATTGAGGATCTTGAGATAGCATCTGTCCTGCGTCATCCAGTCTCCCAATACAATTACACACATCCTTCTAAAAGGGAGGCAGGCGAACCAGAGTCCAAGAGAGAAGGGCAGAGGAGACAGAAGTCAGAGAGGAGAGAAGGACTGTGAGCCAAGGATCACAGGGATCCCTGGAAGCTGGATGAGGCAGGGACAAGGACTCTCCCCAAGCCTTAGAAGGAATGCAAGCCGCTGACACCTTGATTTTAGCCCAGTGAAACCGCATTTGGACTTTTGGCCTCAAGAATTATAAGACAAGAATATTATATTGTTTTAACCCTTAAATTCACAACAAGGTGTCCCAGCAGCAACAGAAAATGCACACAGGCAATTGCCATCCCTCCTTTTCCAGTGTACACAGAACTCCGCTGACCCACAGGCTCACAGCCTCCAGATGGAGGCCCGCCTCTTCTTCACGCCTGCCTTCTGGACGAATGATAGACATTGGTGACTCGAAGGAATGATGAGATTAGAACCTGGAGAAGTGCACGTGTGAACACGGAGAATGGCTCAAGAGTGTGATTTTTCCTGTTCCACACAAGATTCATCTCTTAAAAAGTATAAACAAGAAACTCTCAAGTACTCAGAGTATATGATTCCTACAAGTGGTTTCCGTGTTTCCTTGCAGAATGCCCTGCCCTGAAGCCTTCTAGACAGGAAGACGTGAACGTGGTGGTACGGGAGCAACTCAGCTGTCAAGAGGGCTAATTGTCACTAATGACCACAAACACATGCATGGTGCCCCCACACAGCACTTGCCCTGATATCACCAGCCGCCAAGCCCTGGGAGGAAGTGAGTGGCCCTCACACTAGCAGGTGGAAGCTGCATGAGAGGAGCATTGCAGGAAGGAGTACTTCGTTCATGGGTTTTGGAAAGGCTACACATTGAGGCCAGCTGGCTTTATGGTCAATGGGCCAAATTGCACACAATATCTTCTCTTATACCTGTTCCTACAGTACCTGAACGTCGGCATCTGATCAAACCACTTCCTGTGCTTCCCTGGGTTCCAATAAACCACATATTGGCCTAATGTTGGTAGTTTTCATTATTTATTCAGAACTCTTTGTAGAATGTAGTTGACATATGTCATCATAAGGTAACGAATCTGACCTTTTCTTATTTTACAACTCAGCACACACAAATAGGAGAACTGTGTGAAAATGAATGCAAAAATAGGATGTTTCCCAATGGAAAATATTAGGAATAAGCAGACTTCTGAATGGTGCTTTTGCATTTCTGATGAAATATCTTAACATAGAATTTTCATTGGCTACAAATTGTTCAGCTATGGTTACATAGATTCATTTGGTTATTTTAAAAATGTGAACTCTATTTGCTCAAAGATGCAGTTATATTTAACTATATATATTTTTTTACCTAAATATTTGTGCCATTTTTTTTATTAGAAATATATAGAGATACAGTTGAGGGGGAAACATTACCAAAACATTAGCCATCAATGGATATAAACTTTGTTATCCAGGGGAAATGCCAAAACATGGATAACCACCTTGGGTTTTACTTGTTGCAGTTTCCGCCAGAAGAACTCATGCATATTTAACTATATTTTGAGCTATGTGTAAGAACAGTGATGTTACATTATTTTATTTATGATTAATAATTATGCAGGTTTAAAAGTGTAAGTTTTATTTTCTCAAAATGATATAGAAAAGCTATTTTATCAGTTAACATTAGGATTGTTCTTATGTTAACTTGAATTTTTATAAAAATATAATTTATGTCCATCTTTGAAATATTTTGTATTATTAAAGAAGTGATACTTTTTTTTTAAGAGAGAGGGATAATGAGAGAGGCACAGAAAGAGAGAAACAACTTTATTTAATTTTTCACGTGGCCTTAGTTGCTCCAACACTCAGTTGTGTACGTGGTGCTAGGGTTTGCACCCAGGTCCTCGTGCTTGCCAGGCAAGCGCCAAAACCGCTGAGCCACCGCTCCAGCCCCAAGTGATACTATTTTTGACTCATGAGCTAAAACTTAGGAATGATTTTCTCCAGATTGTTTATATAAACTACTAATTCATTGTGAAGCTCCAGAACTCTTTCTACTTTATCTACAATATTTCAATATTTTTACTGAGATTCCCCAACAAAAACTTTTAGATTAATATTCTATTAAACAATCATTGGAACTTTTTGTGATTTTTTTTAAATTGCTTTATCATTGAGCCATATCCCATATCTTTATGGTGACTTTTTTTTTAGGGGACAGTGAGAGAGAAAGAGAATTTTATTTAGTTTTTCCTGTAGCTTACATTGCTCTGATACTTCATTGTATACCTGGTTCTCATGCATGCCAGGCAAGTGCTGTAACCATTGAGCCCTGTTGTGACTTCTTGATGAGAAAAAAATTACTGTAAATAAAAGATTCAAATAGGCATTTCTACCTCATGAGTGTAACTAAAGGAAAGTGAACAAGTGTTTTCTTTGACTAGTTTAATGAGAGTCACAGGAACAAAAAGAACTATTTTACCATTAAAGAAAAAATATTCATCCCCAAAAAGTTATGATGGAAAAATTTCTCTGAGCATTCAAGACTAGCAATGGTCATCCCCTGGGACACAGAACACTTAATGGATTTTCAGTTTTGTTCTGAAATTTTTTTCTGTACTGCATCGGTGTTGTGCAAAATGTCAGGATTTCATCACATTTCTTTCCCTGAAAATCATGGCCTTTGTCAATTACTTAGAGGTAGGATAAACTACTCTCTGTAACAAGTGTACTTGAGTTGAATATAGAATTCAAAGTCTGCAAAGATTATACCAAACGCAAAGCTATCTGGTTTGCAACTAAGCTATCCAACTGTAGCAGACTTAAATTTCCTTGGAAATAAAATATGTGATTCATTTGCCATTAAAGTAGGAAGAAGAAAATGATCAATTGACATCAGGATTAAATTGTCTTTTCGTTGGCACATCACCCATCTCCCATGAAAAGAAAATCTTTTTGTCTTTTACAAAAGAAGTCTCTTTCAAAAATAGGAGAGAATTGCTAATCAAAATATTTTGAAATCACTCTTCTGGAGAAGTTAAGTTTTTGAGCCTTAATGTTCCTGAATTTTTAAATAACAAAGCAAATTCCCTAATTTCAATTGTACTTTTTTATTTTTTAATTTTTTATTAAGGAGTTGAGTTATTGTACAATCATAAATGCATGTAAAGTAACAATATGATATGCATATGGTCTTAAACTAGAATTAGCCCCAGATCCCTCTCTGTTATTCCTCCATCTCCCCTCTCCCAGCGGCCCTGTTCCCCCTCCCTGCTACATATCTACGATTGTGCTAGACTATGTGTTGCTACGCCTTTGCTGAATCTAATATATGAGGTTTACTACTGACTTTCACACAAGCCTAGGTTTGACTCCAGCCTTCACAAATGAGTGGAAACATTCAACCCTTGACTCTCTGGGTTTGGCTAACTTTGCTCACCATGATTTCTTCCATCACCATCCATTTACCTTCAAAGGCTGCAATTTCATTGTTTCTCATTGTTGAGTAGAACTCCACGGTGTATACACATAC
Organism: Aplodontia rufa; assembly: GCA_004027875.1. Lineage (NCBI taxonomy): Eukaryota > Metazoa > Chordata > Mammalia > Rodentia > Aplodontiidae > Aplodontia > Aplodontia rufa. The sequence goes on along the minus strand of PVKS010000615.1, from coordinate 118,670 downwards.
CACAGTGCTTGGATGCATTCATCCAGTGAAGAGCATCCGGGTTGATTCCATACTTTAGCTATTGTAAATTGAGCTGCCATGAACATAGATTTTGTTTTGTGGCTGTAATGTGCTACTTCTCACTCCTCTGGGAAAATACCCAGGAGAGCAATAGCTGGATCGTATGGTGGGTTCACACTAAATTTTCTGAGGATTCTCCATACTTCTTTCCAGAGCTGTACTTTTGAAATCACAGCACCACTACTAGATTCTCTGGTTCACTGCTGACTGCTCCTTTGGTGAGGGCCACTGGGGAAATTTCTATCTCAGCAAAAGACAAATTCTGTAATTTTGATCCTTTACTGATTAGAAAACTGGGCATTATGCCAATTGGGAGAAAATGAAAAAGCTTATGAGGGATCATAAGTTACTCGGTTTGTCTGAATTAATTGTTAACTTCAGAAAACCAGCTTGTTCCGCTCCAGCCCTGAGCACACTTATTAAATGTACAAGTAGTTGCAAGCATTATTACTACTTCTAAAACATAGGCAGCTAATTAGCCTCTGTTGAATATTTTAATATGTTTCCCTATAATAAAAATTTTAATGATAGAAAATAAATTAAACTTATATTCCAGGAAGAAGGAAAATCTACAAATGGGTGCTTCTTAATTGTTACTAAAGGAGAAGTAAGGACTGCCAATAGATTGGGCGACAGCATTAATAATTCAGCCAACAGATGGCAAAGTGCACCACTAAAGTAATGGGCCCAAGTTAATTCTCACTTGCCCTCATCTACTGAGAGATAAAAGTAAAGGTATGACTTTCTATGTTAATATATGTACACACTACTGTACACCAAGACACTTCAGTGAAACAATCTAATGTAAGCAATGGAAGAATGTAAAGTGGTCTGCAATTTCTACACCACATGATGTTCCCATTTCAATTTAGTTATGAGAACATTTTGAGTTTTCAACTTGAAATTTGGAGCTCTCAAATCTTTGTTTCATTAGCTTATCTGCATGAGTCACCTTTCAGCAGCTATGCAACGAGTAACAGATCACCCACCATCTCAATGGCTCACCAAGGAAGGTCCATTCCCCACTCACATTAATCATTCCTATTCATGCCTTTAGGCTGCTGTGCTCCACATCCTCCTCCCAATGCTGGGTGGAAGGCAAGGCCTCTATCTGGTGCAAACCATGTTCCTTGCAGAAAGGAATGATAGTGAATCTGGAGGAAGCTCTTAAAACTTTTGCTCAGAGCCAGGCATGGCGGCACATGCCTGTAATCCCAGCGACTCGGGAAGCTGAGGCACGAAGATTGCAAGTTCAAGGCCAGCCTCAGCAACTTAGGTCCTAAGAAACTCAGTGAATCTCTACCTCAAACTAAAATAGAAATAAATAAAAAATAAAAATGGATGGAGATAGTGTTAAAGCACCTCTGGAATAAATCCCCAGTACCAAAACAAAATAAAACAAAACAAAACAAAGTTTGCTCAGTAGTGTCACACCTAGCTCAAGTCACATTTAACTGTCTAAAGCCTACACTGATGTCAATGAGATAAAAAAGTTTCACTTTCCTATAGTTACAGTCTTCAAGAAGCTTCAGTAAAACTTTTGATAATAATAGAAACAATCCTATAAGTTCTTTTCTAAAATCAACTAATAAATCTTCCCCTGATCCTAAAACTAAGTTCCTAAGATGTTCAGAAAGACATTGGCTGGATGTGACAAAAAAATGAAGAAATTTTATAATGGATTATAAAAATTAATGACGTATTTTCATGTCTCTGAGACTGCTTAAAAGTCATAAGAACCTGATATTACCACTCAGATATTTCCCATAAAAGTGAATGCTAGGGTTGCTATTTTTATTAGGCTATTACACTGCCTACAGGTCCAGTCTAAGACACTCTCTTCATTAGGACTGAAATGAGAGTCAGTTTACTTTTTATGCTGATTTTTCACTCCATAACATGAATTTATGTGTCATGTGTAAATAAAGAGTTTAAGAAATACAGAAAATGGTTAAGTCCAATATTGCCAATAAGGAAATATAAATAAAATCTTTGGATTAAACTTATTTTAATTCTCAGAGTGGCCTCCTTTAAAATCACTGGCAACCTTTTAAGAACATCTTACTGTTTACTAAATACCAAAGCAATGTCAGAGCACAAAGATATCGGTCCAAGTCTGACGTTATTCTCAGAGCATACAGACTTATCTGGAAGAGCATCAAGACCAGGGATCAAATCCAGGCCCAGGAAATGAGACTGGCTCCTGTCTATCTCTGGAGTCAGGACATGGCTCTGAGAGCTCATTCCCAAGGTCTGAGTACAACATTTTCTGAGACTTTAAACTCATTAGAAGAAAAGTAAAATGTGTGTATTTATTTGTGTGTTTTAATTGACATTGTATCATGTGTAAGAAAAGTTATTTTAATACCCAAATAAATCTTGGTCTCCATACTGTATTCTATCAAAATCTGCTTTCTTTGTTCTCTGAAGATCCTAGACCTTATTTGTCTATATTCCTGAGTCAGAAACTGGAAGAATAAAAATATAGTCTTGCACTGTGGAACCACATATCGCGTCACTTGAAAGAGAGCTCACTGAGAATCATGTCACATACTTTCTACACAGGACTTCTGTTTTCACACTCCACATAACATCCAAAATTTGGAAAATACGATTTATGACTTCAAACCAAATTCTAATTGGATGTCTTGAATCTCTTTTCAACTGAGAAATGATTTTTCTAGAATTCTGAAACACTGAGAAGAAAGCATTTGCACACACCAGAACAGAGTGTGGACAACACTTCACCCTCTGCCTGTGTTCCATGAATTCTGTCATTGGAATGCTTGAAGCCACAGCCATTCAGAGAACTTGAACAACCTGCTAAAGTGGCCAGGCGATTTTTAGAGGAAGATGTGAAAGAGAGCTTCAAGGAGAGGATTTGCCCCACAGCAGGAGCCCCAAGAGATGGTGTTGTTTTCAGAAGAGGTCAAAGGTGGTGTGAAGAGAACTCTCTGGCCACTTCCCAGCCCACACACACAATCCACACGCAGAGCGTCAGCAAAAGACAAATGGGCGTTTTTTCTTAATGCGTTTTGTACACCGTGCTTCAAGTGATTCCTGAGCCACGTATCTCTTTTCCTTCCCAATTTGTGGGTTTTTCAGGTATAGTTATCTAGAAATGTCAATTGATGAAATATGCTGAGAAGGCAAAAGGAAGAAAGGAAATAAGCACAATAATTACGCATGCAGTTACACGAGGTAGAGAGAAATAAGAATTCCAGCACCACATTTTCATATCACCCCATTACTTCACACTGGATAAAGGCTGGTTACTGCCAGCTTCCACTGACGGTAGTATAAATGATTTTTAAATTAGCAGACATTGGGGACAAGGAAGCTGATGGTTTTATAACAATGTACTCCAAATAAATTGTGCTCTGTAATAAATGATCCTCCTTGAAGTATCTTATTATAATAAAAACTGATGAGCAATAATAGTTAGTATATATACATGGCTCCCTTTCCCAAGAGCAATGATTCTCCCAGAGGCCATAAGGTAATTTAGGTGTCTGCACATAAGAAAGATATTAAATCATGAATGTAGAAATCCCTATGTCACCTAGACTGCCTTACATTTCTGCCCTGAATTACAACTTTCCTGGTTGCAAGCTGCAGGGGAAAACAGCCCACTTAGATATAAGAGAAACCTGAGTCCTAGAAGCTTAACCAACTTATACAGAATGGGTATCTGAAAAGAACAGATTGAAGATTAAAGAAAAAAAAAGTTCCATGATAAATAAAAGCTAAAAGAATTTGTAACTAGAAAGCCTGCACTACAAAACAAACTAAATAAAATATTTCATGAAGAAGAAATGAAAAATAAAAATGAAAACCAGGAGAAATACCACACTAGAATAATAATAAGCAAGAGCCAAATCCAATTTAAACATCAGAAATTGGTCAAAATGGCAGGAAATAAAAATCATTTCTCAATAATAAGCTTGACTGTAGATGGTCTAAATACTTTAATCAAAAGACATAGGTTGGCAGATTGGATTACAAAACAAGATTCAACAATATGCTGCCTGCTAGAGACACACCTCACAGGCAAACATTCACAGACTGAAGGTGAAAGGATGGGAAAAAACATACCATTCACATGGTTCTCCTAAACAAGCAGGGGTTACTATTCTCATATCAGATAAAGTAAACTTCAAGCCAAAATTAATCAGAAGAGACAAAGGTCATTTCATATAACTCAGCAGAACGATGTATCAATAGGATATAAGAATCATAAATATTTATGCTCCAAACAATGGATCATCTGCATACATCAATTAATTCTAAAAAAACTAATCAATCACAATATAATAATTTTGGGTGACGTTAACACTCCTCTTTCATCATTGGTTAGATCATCAAAACAAAAACTAAGTAAAGACTCTATAGAACTGAACCATACAATGAATGTTTGATCTAACAGACATTTTTAGAATATTTCATCTATCAACAGCTGAATTCACTTTCTTCTCAGTGACACACAAAACATTTTCAAAATAGATCATATTTTAGGACACAAGGCAAATCTTAGCATGTCCAAAAACTAGAGATAATACCTTGCATCCTATTAGATCCTAACAGAATGAAAGTAGAAATTAAGGTTAAAATAAAAAAAAAAAAACTACTCTAACACCTGGATACTGAATAATAATCCATTGAATGATGAATAGATAACCAAAGAAATCAGGGGAGAAGTTTTAAAACTATTGGAGATAAATTAGAACAATGATACAACATATTAAAATATGTGGGTCAGTATGAAGGCAGTTCTCAGAGGAAACTTCACAACATTGAGCTCCCACATTAAAAGAAGAGAAAGACACCAAATAAATAACCTAACATTACATCTCAAGGCCCTGGAAAAAGAAGAACAAAGCAACACCAAAATCAGCAGAAGACAGGGAATAATTAAAATCAGAGCTGAAATAAACAAAATTAAGGTTAAAAAGAACACAAAGATCAATGAAACAAAGAGTTATTTATTTGAAAGGATAAACAAAATTGATAAACCATTAGCTATACTAACTAAAACAAAAAGAGAAAAAGCTCAAATTAGAAGAAGGAAATAACACTACAGACACATTTGAAATCCAAATGATCATCAGAGATTATTTTGAGAATTTATACTCCAATAAGCTAGAAAGATATGGACAAATTCCTAGAGACATATGATCTACACAAATTGAACCAGGAGGAAATAGAAAACTTAAATATCATTTTCTAGAAATGAATTGAAGCGGCTATCAATAGCCTTCCAACAAAGCAAAGCTCAGGACCAGATGGATTCTCAGCTGAGTTTTAACAGACATTTAAAAGAGAACTAATACCAATCCGCCTCAAATTATTCCATGAAAGAGAAAAGGAGGGAACAAGGCCAATCTCATTCTATGATGCCAGGAACATCCTGACACCAAAACCAGACTAAATAAGTAAAGAAAAGAAAACTTCATCTTTGATGAACACAGATGCAAAAAATTTTTTTAATAAAATATTGGCAAATCACATACAAAAATACATTAAAAAGATATTTCATCATAATCAAGTAGGATTGATCCCAGGGATGCAAGGTTGGTTCTATAGATGAAAATCAATTTTACTACATGAATATTCACTATACAAATAAACTTAAAAATAAAAGTCACATAATTATCTCAATAGATGCAGAAAAAGCATTTAACAGAGTTCAACACTCATTTATCTTTATTGGAAAAAATCTACCAATAGAAGGAACTTACCTCAACATATTAAAGGCTATTATGACAAACCCAAGGCCAACATTATTCTGAATGGAGAAATATTGAAAGCATTTCCTCTAAAAACAGGAACAGAACAAGGATGCCCACTTTTACCCTTCTTATTTAATATAGTCCTTGAAACTTCAGGCAGAGCAATTAGGCAAGAGAAGGAAATTAAAGGGATACGAATAGGCAAAAAAGAGCTCAAATGATCACTGTTTGCAGATGACGTGAATATTTATAACACTGAAAAAACTCAACTATAAGACTTCTAGAGCCCATAAATGAATTTGGTAAGGTAGCAACATATAAAATCAGCATTCACAAATCAATCTCATTCCTATAGTCCAATCATGATCTTGCTGAAAATGAAATTAGGAAAACTATTCCATTCACAATAGCTTCAAAACATGAAATACTTGGGAATCAACCTAGCAAAAGAGGTGGTGCAGTGCTTTTGGCGCTTGCCTGGTGTGCACAAGGATACAAGTTCAAACCCTAACACCACATTACATAATGAAGTGTCAGAGCAACAAAACCCACATGAAAAACTGAGTATGATTGATTCTTTCTCTCACTGTCCCTCTCTCTTAAAAAAAGAAAGAAAGAAAATAAATTTGGTTATTGTACAATCAAAAATGCATATAAAGTAACAATATGATATGCTTATATTATTGACTCAGAATCATCCCCAGACCCCTCCGTATTCTACCTCCCTTCCTTTCCCCCACCTGCCCATTCCCCCATCCTCCCCAATACATATCTCTTAGAATATGTGTTGCTACGCCTTTGCTGGGTCTAATACATGAGGTTGGCTACCTTTCATACAGGCCTGGGTTTAGCTCCAGCTTCCGCAAATGAGGGGAAACATTCCACCCTTGACTCTCTGGGTTTGGCTAACTTTGCTCACCATGATTTCTTCCATTGTCATCCACCTACCTTCAAAGGCTGCAATTTCATTGTTTCTAATTGCTGAGTAGAACTCCATGGTATGTATATATATATATATATATACCATAGCTTTTGGATCCATTCATTCAGTGAGGGCATCTGGGTTGGCTCCATAATTTAGCTATTGTAAACTGAGCAGCTATGAACATAGATCTTTCTGTGTTGCTGTAATGTGCTGATTCTAATTCCTCTGGAAAAACCCCAGAAGTGGGATAGGTGGATGGTATGGCGAGTCCATCCCTATTTTTTGAGTTTTAACAAGATTCTTAACCTCAGTTTCCTCATGTGGGAAACCAGGGAGTGAAGTGGTTGGTTCTTGTGGTTGCCGTGAGGCTGCAGTAAGATCGGTTCGTTAAGTGGTCGGGTATGTATGAGGTGCTCTGCTCCTTTCCCTACCCATTTTCATCTTCTCCGATGTCAGATTTTCTTTATAGCTTCTTTAACAGAAGCTCCTAATTTCTGATAACACGTGACATTATCAGATCCATATCCCAACACCATTCCTGGCTCAATGTCCCTTAGGGGCTAACAGTTTCCTGTCAAAGGTGTTGCCTTGCATTCCACCCTTCCCACATTTATCATGAGAGAGTGTAAAGAGAAAGTGAAGGGGCAGCAGGTCCACGCGAAGAGAAGCTTAGAGAAGCTTAGCAGTTGCTCACGTTTTAACAGTGCCTGGAGTCTCAGCCTCAGAGAGGTTTTCCTCTCCATAAAACCTGGGAACCCTTCTTCCTGAGCAACCTCACAGACGTGATAGGATGTGCAGTGGATAAATGGTTTGAAAACTGAAAGCTGAAAGTAGATATACAAACATTAGTGTGAAAAGAGAGCGAGTTGTGAAACTAGCACAAACGCAGCTCACTTCCTGACTGCGACCCTTCATCTGCTTTGTGGGATGAGAAATCACCTAGCCTCTTTGGCCCTCGGCCTTTACAACTAACCCAGAAGAAGAGTACCATCTTTCGAAAGAGTAAGTCATGTTATCAAACTCTTCTTTGTCCCCTTGCATTTGGAGAAAGTGTGCTGTGTCTACAGGTCAGCTGGCCCCTAGGACTCGGACCTTGTGTGACAGCATTTTCATGCAACTCCACCATGCCCAGCTCAAGCCAGCAAACTATCAACCCCTAATGTTGAAGGGTTCCTGATTGGAAAGAAAGCAGATCCTTTGGAGCAAAATAAAAATGAAAGGGAAAGTCTCTTGTGTCCATGATGATTTGATAATGAAGAACAGCTACAGGGGATGAAGATGTGTTCACTGCAATACAATTTCGTTGTGTTAGACATGTCTGGGGACAATGGCAGTGAGGCCCGGAGGGCTGTCACAAGAGGGCATAAATCAGGTTGTCTGCCAGGAGCTGGGGCAAACGTCAAACACCGGCTGAGTGCAGGGGTATGGAGAAACAGAGGGAGCTGACCAGACAGCCAGGTTGGAAGAAGGCGGCATTAGTTCACCACTTGGAAGCAAAGAATCGGGATGACGCTGAATGCCAAAGGCAGGGTCACAGATGACAATAATGACAGTGAAAGGACGGACTCGCAGAGTAGCAGCTTACAGCTGTCCATCCAAGACGTCTTAAGACAGGAAGGTCATGTACTGATTTCAGGACCACCATGTTGGTCCTTCTATTGCCACAGCTGAAAAATCATTGAAAACTAATTAAATGAAAAAGCAAAATGGGCAGCTACGTGTAATTTCATAATTATGTTTAAATTTCACACCTCTTAGAAATTTTGTAAGAGGAGCCAAGTCCTGGATAATAATTTCTGATCGAGGTGGATGGTTTGACAGTGCTGTGGCTTCAAACTAAACGCTTCACGAGTATCCAATGAGTGTGGGAAGGAAAGGTGCTCGCAGCAAGGCTCCCAGAGCTCATTCATCAGACTGCAGAGGGGCTGAGCAGCGGCCAGGCGGCAGGGGCACTTGAGCGTGTGCACAGGGACGTGAGTTCGAACCCCAGCGCCTCGTACACAACGAGGTGTCGGAGCAACGGAAGCCATATGATAAAACTAAATAAAAATGGATTCTCTTTCCTCTCTCTTCCTCTGTCCCTCTCACTTTAAAAACTAAAATTAAAAAATAACATTGAAAAAACCCTGAATTCGTGTTTTTTGTTGTTGTTTTTTGTTTTGTTTTGCATTGTTTGTGAGTAGAAAGCTGCAAGTCCCTGGTATCAAACCTTTTATCTGGCTTTCAAGATTAAAAAAAAATGAGAATTTGAGTAAATAAAAATGGGTTGAGGTTCAATGGTGTGGCACGTTCGAGGTGGTGTAGACTAAGATCCAAAGCCCTGAGGTTGGAAAGCTGCTTCTCCTCCTCCTGCTGCTGCTTGTCCTTTCTCACCATGGGCACACGGGCCCCTCCCAGCTGCTCTGCCCTCTGCCCTCTGCTCTGGCCTCCAGGCCTGTGTGAGAGCTGCTCCCAGCTGCGCACCTGGAGACTCCTCTCAGTCTCCGTTTCAACGTTCCCCTTTAGAGACCTTCCAGACGCCCCTCCTAAGCGACTCCTTCCTCTTTCTGTCCTCCTGCCAAATCCCAGAATCACATCCTGTCAATTTAGAACTAAGAGAACACAATCTCCAGCTACACATCCATTCTCTTTAAATCTTCTTTTTAAAAGATCTGTACATATTCTCACGTCCCCATGACATAAAATTGTCAAAAATGCTCAAGCAGGTTTGCTTCAAATGTATCACCGTGATTGGCTGTGCCCGAGAGCAGAGTGTGAGTATGAACCTGGACGTAAAACACAGCTGCCATCAGAGATGCCACTAGAAGCTTTCAGATTGATGCTGTGTCCCCTTCCTTTATTAATGAACCTTGTCAGGATACTGATTTTTAAAACAATTTTAATACCAGGGGTAACATTGAAGAGATCGCATTTGCTTTAAGACATCCGAAATTCATTTCTTTACATGTCCCTGAAATCACCCTTCAAAAATATCAATTGTCAGGGCTGCATCGGTGGCTTAGCGGTTGAAGCCCTTGCCTGGCATGTGCAAGGACCTGGGTTTGAACCCCAGCACCACACACAGAGCTAAGTGTTGGAGAAACAAAGGCCAGATGGAAAAATAAATAAAATTGATTATCTCTCTCTCCCTCCTAAAAGAAGGAAATCTTAATTGTCTCAGAAGTTGAGACACAGAGCGAGAGGCAAAATTCTAAATTCTTGCAAGAATTTTCAGTGTTTGATGATATGACAGCCAAACTTTTCACTTCAGGGTGCCAAGGGCGCCCCATTTACTGCTCTGTGCGTTGTCTTTTTTAGACAGTGTTATTACAATTATAAAGCTCTGGGCATTTTAACTTATTAAGCACAACATAACTGAGGTTGAGTTGATACAGCCACAAAACCAAACCAAATTCTCTGATTAATACTATCAAAAAGGTGACAGAGTTACTGTTCCACAATACACTCTTAGAATTCAGTGTATAAAGATATATTCAACTTCACTGTTTTGGGACATGACTTCTATTATGTGCACCATGACTGTATTGGATTGTACTTTGCAATTACCTCTCAATGATCATGTAATCTATAAAAACATTTGGTGCCATTGATCAATGCAGTGCTTTTAGAATATGTGTAATTTATTTAAGTGAAAGTGTTAAAATGTAACATGAAATCATGTTGAATATGCCAGAGGAAATTTGCAGCGAAACCAGGACACAGAGATATTTTGCTCAGTTTCAGCAAAATAATCAGAAAAATATATTATTGGAAAAGCAAAACTGTCAGAAAAAAAAATGAGTCATTTGGTTCTTTTTTTTCCTTCAAAGCTCTGAATGTCTCCTTTCCTGTCCTATAACAACTTATAGTAGGGCTAGAGAAATCAAAATGGAAAGTTAACAGCATTGGAGCCAGGAGACGGAGGGAACACTGACAGAGCTAGACAGATGTCAGAAGTCATTATTCAGTAATCCCACCCAATCCCAACATCAACCCTATTTACCACAAACTCAGCAAAACCTGATCAATCTGGGCCAACTCCCACACTGCTACTGGAGATGACACCAAGTTCTGTGCAAAGAATTAGCCTGAAATTTAATGAACTGGCTTCAAAGTATGGTTTGATAGCCAAAGCGGGGTGTTGGCGCATGGCAATAGCTTTCAAATGCCAGGAACTGTAATTCAGTCTCACACAATTTGATGAAATAAGAAATGCTAAAACTATTGCAAATTGCCTGAAATATTCTTTAGAGCTCATGAAACTCATTTTAATAGCTTTTGAAAATGCAGTAGATTACCAAAGTTTAGAAAACTATTGATCGTGTTGATGGTCTAGGACACTGCATGTGGGGTGCACGTTACTATGAATAGGGATTTATTTAGTGATATCTCAGTAATTCTCTGAAAATAGAGCTTTGCAGATATTGAAGTACTCGTCAAAGGAAGAATCTAGTCACCCCAAATTGCAAGCTTCCTGAAGGCAAGTATCACCTTTTATTTATGTAGCTCTCCAAAGTGATTGCCACATAGTAACAAGCAGGAGCAAATTAAGACAGGGATGTGTTAAAGACAGACAGGCTGATTTACAAGGCAAAGCTATTTTCCAAGTCAATGTACCACAAACACCTCTTCAAAAGCAACCATTAAATGCAGAATGGCCAGGAATTGTTCTTTAATATGAATAAAAAGCTGTCTACGAGTTATAATTGGCTTTGCTGCTTTAAATCTGCAGCATTTCTTGAACTCAATCTATTCTTGATCTAAAGCTTCATAAATTAAGAAAATTTCAAGTGAAAATATATTTTTTGCTAGATTATTATACTAACAGGCCCAACCCATCAACTTTTTTTTTGAACTATTATCCAAAACTCATTGGCTATAAAATTTAAAAGAAAAAAATATATATATACATGTGTAGTTTAGATTCTCTCCTCATATCCATGGATTGGCCTATATAACATACTATTTTCAAGTTCTTTACCTGGATGAAAGGAAGCATGTTGATATATGAATGGTTTCCTGTAAAACAGTACTTGTTGGTTAACTCAAGTTACTTGATGTTTGATGGTTCTGCCAAAGCAAAAGAAGACATCTCCATATTAAATATGGAGATTTTGGATAGACAAAATCTATCCAAAGCCGTTTCCAAATGTATCTGTCTGACTTTCTGACCAGCATTATCCCAGATTGGGGACACAATCTCTTTCTCTTCCCTCTGATTCATAACTGTAAAACAATGAACACATTTTTTTGGAATAGGTTATAAAAGATTACTGTCTTAATCACACTGTTTTTGTAAAGGGATATGACACTTGTGACTTCAAGGTCAAGTGTCAAGGACACCGTTTGGGACAGCTTTCTGTCCTGCAAACAAAACAGGGGAAGGATGCCCTGAGCCATCAGACTGCTCTGGTAAAGCAGAATCTTATTTTGATCAACATCTGTACCACACACAATATGGTTTCAATTTGAGATGAGGAGCTCAGTGACATTGCCAAGGAACTTTGTGCATCTTTGGTTGTTTTATTTGGGCTAGAATGGTACATAGATTATGATCCCAGAATTCTGCCAGAATACCATGGTGACTGACTTTGTACTTTGAAACCTAATTTGGGAGTTTGGCACACAGATTCACAAACTAATAACGTTGTAAGTTTGCAAATAAATGGGTCACCTAAAAATCATCTGCCTTTAGGCAGAGTGTTTCTCAACATTCTGAAGATCCTTCTATTCCTTCAGCTATGGAGACTTCCTCACAAATGTAACTTGGTGGGGCTGGAGTGGTGGCTCAGCGGTTTTGGTGCCTGCCTGGCATGTGTGAGGACTCAAGTTCGAACCGCAGCACACGTATACAATGAAGTGTCAGAGCAATGAAAGTCACATGAAAAACTAAATGAAATTCATTCTGTCTTTCTCCCTCTCTAACTGACCCTGTCTCTTTAAAAAAAAAAATGTACCTTGGTACTTGGAGTATAGCACATGCTGTATGAATATTTCCTGAGTCTGTCCTTCATTCAAAACATTTCTTTATTAAATGTAAATATCTGTATTAATTTAAATGCTACATTTCCAGAATTGTCTATATTTTTTCTAACACAGTCATAGGTCCAACAGATGCACCTCCTACAGTACATAAAGACGCTTCTCCAAGAGTTTTCATGGTTAGTTCCAAAAATACGTCTTTACGTATCAATCCCATTTCAGCATACTTCCTGCTGAAATTCCAACACACTTTGACAAATGTTTATTAGTGATGCAAATCTGGAGTTAACTACATATTCTAAAGAAATAAAACACTCCTGAAGAGCTGTGTGGCCAGCCCTCAGTTGCCTTTAATGCCAGTATAAATCTACTGCCATGTCTTAGAGATGTCTTCCACTGTCCTTGCTCCCTTCAATATGCATCCATCCCATTCACTTTACAACTTTTCCTTTTAAATGATCCACTTCAAGACTGAATGCAGTTTGGAAAATGAAAATGTCTACAACCTCCCCATCAGTAGATAGCCTATACTTAGGATATCCCAAGGCCTCAGTGATAAGGAAAAGGCTACCTTGTTACTATGCACTGGGACATGTTTCCCGCCACTGCCCCTCCACGTTCCACTGGTCATAAAGGGTAGTATGGATCAACCACTGTTGGTGCAAAACCTCGGAACAATCACATGGGTCTCACTTCGCCTTCTGGGTCTTAGACATCAGTGCAGAGCAAACGGACTTAGAAGCCCTCAGGATTTACTGTCCTTCTAAATTTGCTCCAATGATGACTCTGTTTCTGGGCAGCTCTGTCAGTCCCAACATCCACCATGTGTAGTTTAGGGCAGTCTTTGCTGATGTTGATGATGTCCTGGCGACATTCACACCCCTGCTACCTCCTGAAGGTGGAACCATCTCCTCCTGCAGCCTTCCACAGCCTCAGCCTTTGCCTGCCATGGTGATACATATGGGTGTTCACGGCTCATTCACTTGCTTCACTCAGGTCTCTGAGCAAGCGTCACATCTCCAGAAAGTTCTCGCTGGCCTCCTGATCTAAATTAGCTCTCACGCTCTGATGCCCGCCGGCTGCACCCTCACTAGATCTCACCCTACACGGCTTTATTGGGTGAGTGGAGGTCCCCGCTGCTGGAGCTTGCATTTCATCAAGGTGAGTTCTTTACCCCTTTCTTTCACTATTTTGTTCTCATGATCTAGAAATGTGCCTGGTACCTAAAGGGCATTCATTATATTTGTGATTAAATTTAACTCAGAATGCTGAAATTCTTTGTAGCTCAATGTATTTCTCTATTAAAGAATTTTCACTTCATGGTCTTTAGTCAAGCATGCATTGGTTTATAACTATTATCATAGATGCATAGATTAGGTCAGGAGTGATCACTGATATTTATTTGCACCATATTTATCAGATCCTAGTTAAACTTTACTAGAACCTAAAGACTGTCCCCTTATTAATAACAAATGAAAATGCTGAATTCATATATAATACTGAACCACAACATTCGGACTGATTAGCCATTAAACCACTGGCTGGCTTACCATATCCATCATTAGTGATGTGACATCCTTAAGGGACATATGCTAGATTAATTACAGGGTGTAACCTTTTACTTCACACTGAAAGGCTTGATAATGTGCTAATATATATTTCATTTCTAAGTTTATTTTTCCTAAGGGAAGGTAAATTCAGTCATTTTGAAATGTCAGCCATTATTAAATCAAACGTGTGACATAAAACAGAAGAGGAAAAGTAAAATTACATTGCTGAATTATTAATTCAAAATCTTAAAATCATCCTTGCTTTCCAGATGCATTTTACCATAATGTTAAATTCAAATATAATAAAATTCATTTATATGACAATAGGAATTTGCTCTTAGCTGGAATGAATATCTGGAAGTTATAAAGCTATTGAGTGATGCATCGTATTTTTCCTTATAAATGAAATATTTATAAAGAACAAACTGTCAGGAATACAAGCACCATATCCCCATCAACATCGGCCCTACGAAGCACTTGCCTAGCAGCATGGATGTGGAACTGAGCTCCAGGCTCTGCTAAGTTTCACTGGCTAAGATGGTTTTAATTTATCTTAATAAGCTATCAGTAAATCAGCTAATTTAGAAACTTCTAAACTTCAAGAAATGTTCTTAAAAGCCACAGCAACATTCTCCTACCCAGCCTAATATGGGCAGAGTTCAGCGCTATGCCCAGTCCTCGCAGCCCCACAGATCGCAGTGCTGTGGTCACACGTTCCTATTCACAGCTGGCAGAATATTCACAAAGGTATTTTCAGCTTGCTTGAAAGTAAGTAACATCACTTCCACAACGAAGATGAATGCAAGTAATGCCACCTCCATGACAGCAAGTAAAGTCAGCTCTGTGTCAAAGACACAAGGACAGCAGAATGCGGGACCTCAATCCAGGACAGCCAATAGACCCTTCCAGGAGCTGGATTAAAGTTCTGAGGTCATGGTTTTAGCTGTGAACCTGCAGGTAACCATTTACGTGTGGGGATTAGTAGCTTGTCAACTTGCCTATAAATCTCTCTCTCTGAAATATGTGCTATGTCATTTCATGACTTCAGGAGGTTAAATTTTGAGCTCCAGTTTAAGGGAGATTTTCCTTCCATACATTTTTATTTGCTTTGCAACGAATCCTGGCTCTTGCTTCAGTGAAAAAGAGTCCAAAACCAGCAATAACAACAACAACAAAAATGTACTAGAAAATTTCCTATAGGAATGCTGTCTTGTTCCTAAACTTGGAATGATTAATAAGTGAACAGTAAGAATGCTATCTCACAAAGTGTTTGCGGAGAAAAGAACAGGAAGCCCTGGCCTCAAGGTCTTTCCACTTGACTCTAGCTATGATCACGTCTACCACTTTACTTTCAGCTTTGTTCTGAATCGTAGAGTTTATATCCTTAAAGACATCGAGATGCTTCAGTTTCTCAAGGAACAAACCTATTCTGTTTTTGACTTACACAAAGCAATCACCATGTTCCCCTACCTGGGGAATACACTAATAATATTAAATTCATAAGGAAATAGTAAAGCATGTTGGCTCATCACAGGGACTGGGGCGGTTAGATTAAGGAATGACACTCAGTGTCTATAATAAATATAATTTAGATGAAAATATGTAGAAAAAAAAAGTGACTTGGGCTGGAGTGGTGGCTCAGAAGTTACAGCACTTGCCTGGCTGGCATGCCCAAAGACGTGGGTTCAAACTCCAGCACCATGTACACAAGGAAGCATCGGAGCAACAAAAGTCACATGAAAAACTAAATAAAAATTAATTCTTGATTCTTTCTTTCTCTCTCCCTCTCTCTCACTGTCCCTCTCTCTCTTTAAAAAAATAACGACTAGCATTATTACATGGCAAAATAGTTCTTGGATATAACTCAACCTATTGATTATTAATTTTAAAATATTTCATTTACCAAAATCTTTATATATTTTATAACCCCTTATCAGAATGATAGTCAGTATTGAAGAATACCCTCAACAAATATCAAGATTGATGAAGATATTTAATTCCAAAGAGTTCTGAGGTTGCAAAGTAACCTTTACAAGTCTCACCATTGAAGGTATAACTACTTACACACAAATAGATTCTCTTCCCTACCCTTTTCTTTTTCTGAGTTGTTTCCCTGTTGGGAGACTACTACAAAAGAGAGATTTGTCTTGGCTAAGATAGCATGGAAACTTTGCTCAGATTTCTGCAGCAGAGTGATCAATCCAGTAAAGAGAGGTACGTGTAGCATAGTTCCATGCTTCTTCCTCCTCCCTACTCCTGAACATAGAAAATTTTAGCTGGACCCTTGGAGAAAATCAGACCCAGATACTTTTTCCATAATTTGCTTTAAATCATTGCTGCTTCTATAACTATAAGCCTAGTCCAGAGTTGGCTTCCAGCAACTATATTCTACTGGGAACCACCCAACATTTATTGCTACAATGATCAAACCGGGTTCCTGACAATTTTAATTCCCTATGACCAAATTCTTCTCATTATGCTCCAGAGACATCCAAAAACTCTGATGAATAGGAATACACTAATGTGACTTTAAAATATCTGTCCTGGCAATTATCTGTAGCGGTGTTCTGAAAAGAAATTTAATCCACCCATATATAATTCCACTTGCTTTACCCCATTAACAAGTAGAGTCTATTCCCAGTTGTACAGGCAAAGTGCATAGAAAAGATGAAGTTGAATGCTACACTCTGAATCCAAAGTATTTTAAATAAATATTTTAATTCTATTGTTGGCATTTACAAGTAGAAAGCATACAGTATGTTACAAATATCAAAATGTGAAAAATATGAACGTTACATAAGTAACAAATGTAAAAAAGGTATTTTCTTACCTTCCCTGAAAGTAAGAAAACTATTCAGCATAGGAAAATATCAGTATCAAAAACACAGCATAGGTGTAAAAAAAATTTTTACACAGTATTAAAAAAGGATCTACAAAATGACATAAAGTAAGAAGTGTTGCAATTGGAGTTTATATAAATTATAAAAATTGGGTACTTGGGGAAAACGTTAAATGAATGAAAAATAAGTCCAATCGTAGGCTTTGCTTAGGTCAATTTGTTAACATGTTAAAAGCATAGAACTTTTTTTTTCAATAAATAGCTTTTAAAAGTGTCTCTTAGGAGAACTGCTAGAAGCATTCTACAGTCAGGAGGGGGAATGTGGGGGACAACATACAGTCATTTCGTTCCTCATGGAAGCCTGAGGAAAGTCAGGAGGCCACAACCAGTTGCAAAAAAAATTCAGAAGTTTTAACATGATTCTGTAAGAAAGCATTAAAGTGCTGAACAAAATGACTTAATTCTAGTACCCACTGTCGTGTATAACTTAAGCAAATACTCAGCCACGGCTGAGCAACATTGAATATGGAATCTACAATTCTGAAAAGTGTTAATGGTCTTTCATTCTAGGTTGGGGAGGCTCTTTTCTACACTGTACACAAGGATTGGTTAAATCTAAGGGCTCTTGCAAAGTAAGCCATAATTATAATAATACGATGGAGACGATACACATACTCACCGAGAGCACAACTTCTTTCTGCAATGGTAACCATATTAATTTCAAAATCACAAACCAAACACTGGTAAATAAGCAAAATCTTCCAAATGCTGCATGCCACGTCCCTAGCTACAAAATACAATGCATGCAGAAAAACAAGTCAACCAAGTATATTTAAATTAAAGAGTTGTCCTTGAGTCTGTTTCAGCAGCATCGTGGTTATTATTTTCCTTGTTTCCCTCAACCACCGGTCCATGCTGGCCTGTTCTCCAAGGTGCCCAACCTAGCCGGCAAGCTTACCGTGGTCTTAGGATTTCTAGTGCCAGCTCTGTAAACGTCACACGTACTGCTCGGCTTGCCCATCTTTGGGGACTGGCTTAGTCGTCCCACCTTTACCTTCTTCGTTTGCTGATGCCTTTTCTGGGAGAGATGCCAAATCTTTAAAAACATCTACATAATGGCCAAAGCCAGGCCCCCAGTTCAAGAGGTTGTCCCAGTTGAAATTCCCTGCCTGCTGGCCAAGCTTCAAGGGCAGAGTGCTGTCAGCCGCCCCTGGCGCTGCCCCCGGGCCAGCGGGTCCCCCTTCAGCCCTGCGGCCATGGTACCTCCGAGGCTTCAGTCTGGCTCCGTAATTGTCTTCGTCATCGGCATCGGATTCATTGACTTGGGACAACTTGGGCATCCTGGAAGTGTACACCACAGGCTTTTCCCTGTCATATTCCATTTCGGAGCAGGTGAAGGACTCGTGGGAGTCACTATCAGACGAGGACTCGGGGGCGGGAATGCCGTCTGCCGGGTTCCTGGTTCTGGACAGGGGTCTCCTGCAGTCCTCCTCCGAGGAAGACCTCCCGTGGTCTGCGCTGCAGATGCTGGGGTTTCTGGGGCGAGGGGTATTCAGCCTCTCCACCTCTTCGATGGAGAGCCCCACCGGCGGGGAGGACTCCAGGGGAACCTGCCCGGTGGGGTGCTTCAGGCGACTCCCAGGCCTGGAGCCGTGCGTGGCCATGGTCTGGGGGCTCTTGCTCCTGCGCCCCAGGCGCGTGGCGTAGTTGAACATGCCGGGCTGGCAGGGCTCCCCGTGCATCTCCAGGGCACCCGCGTCCCTGATGGGCAGATGCAGCTCCCTGGCCGGGCTGTTCCTATAGAAAGTGGAGGATTTGGAGAAGGGCGCGGGGCTGTGGCGCGACAGCGGGTTGGGGGTGGGACAGGCGGAGTGGCTGAGCGAGCTGGTGCGCAGGCCGGGGCCATAGGCGGGCTGGTAGGTGAGGCTGCTGGCGCCCAGGGGCATGGGCGACTGCCGCGCGAAGCCCAGCGGGCTGTGCCTCTGGATGGAGAACTTGGGCGTGTGGCTGCGGAACTGCTTGTAGTGCTGCACGATGTCGGCGTCCGAGGGCGCGATGCTGCTGGCGTTGTCGATGTCGTAGTGCTCGATCTCCTGCTCGGGCGAGGCCAGCGGCGCGCTGGGCACCGTCTCGGGGCCGTGCGCGATGTCCGTCTCGTCGTAGATGAGGTAGGGGTTCTCCCGCTCGATGATGTCCGGCTTGGGGTTCCCCTCGGGCTGCTTCCTCACGGCCATGTCGTCCCCGTACGGGGGGATGTTGTCCGGGTCGTCGAAAGCCACATTCTCGCTCCCCTTCTTCTTCTTCTTCTCCTTGGGTTTCTTCTCCTCCGTGGGAGCTTTGCCCTTCCTGCCCCTGCACTGGTGGCACAGGATGAGGCTCAGCACCAGCAGGGCCAGGGCTGTGGCGCAGCTGCCCACGATGGCAGGCACGGCCCACAGGGGCAGGGACAGCTCTTCGGGACCCGGACTCAGCACGCACACGTGCCCCCCGGGGCTGCCGGCTTTGCACACCTTGCCCTGAGGACAGACGATGCCCAGGCAGGCCACCACCGTCTCACAGGTCCTTCCCGTGTGCGACTCCGGGCAGCTGCAGGTGAAGCCGGAGTGCAGGCCGGGCTCGCAGCTGCCGCCGTTCTGGCATGGGTGCGACGCGCAGTCGCCCGGGGGCACGCACTTGTAGGCATACCACTGGTTGATGCACAGCAGATCGCCCCAGCAGGGGTTGCTGGCACAGATGTTGGGGCCGCGACAGCCCGTCTTCACCGAGGGATCCGTCTTGGAGATGGAGGCCAAACTGTGCTTCCCGCTGAAGGGGAGACTTTCCCCACCGTACAGCACCCACGCAATGCAGCCGTCGAACCCTGCGGGGAGGAGGCAGCAGGAGAGCGGTTTAGAGAAACCCAAGGGTCCAACCCTGCAGCGGCCAGATGAAGGGAGGACGACTACTGGCTCACCTCAGCCAGTCTCAGAGCCATTGTCATTTCCAGGGCAGGACACCTGTGCATCGCTCAGCAAGATGTGCGAGACTCCCGCCAGGAAGCCAAGCAGTCTGAGGACTTAGGGATGACTGGGGCTGGGTTTTCTTTGTCTCCCTCTTTTGTCTCTTTAATTATTTAGCTGCCTATTTTTCACAGTCCACATGCCAAGAGTTACATACATAGTAATCAAATTTATTTCTTTAAGTATAAAGAATAAAAAATAGCCCAAAAGCTTTAGCCTCAAGATTAAGTATTACCAATGTAGGTAATATATCTCCCATGGAGTCAAACATAGGTTCCTTGAAGCTAAAGAAAAAAAATCTTAGCTATTACAGTGGTTTGTGGGTCTCTGGAGGGCAGATAGAGAATACAAACCGCCCCATTAACATTTTAAGAGGTTGGTACTGCAAGGTTAGGAAAAATATCTAAAATGGCTCCTTAGAGGTAATAATGATTAAAAAAGAAAAGAAAAACTTTCTTACATTAGAGTGCACTAATACTGCTGCATAGCTCCTGAGTCAAGGCACAAATACCTGTTTTGATCTAGCATCATCTACATTCTAAAGTAATTTAAAACATAAGAACCTGTGGACTGGAGTTTCACTTCAATGCCTTGTCCCATGACTGTGTCAGTCACACACTTTTCTCTTTGCCTGTTGTTGGACACATCATTACATCCAGGTAGCATTTCCACCCTGTTATGTCTTCTCCATGAGCTTAGGTGGCATCTACGGCTCTGCTTCTTACATTCCTGAATTTCTTCCTAATACTTTGTTTCTCCTCTAAACAACCACTAAGTCTCGGAGTTGCTCAAGATAAGAAAAAGCAAATGCTTTCTTTTCCCTCTGTACCTTCATATTATTGCTCACATCCAGGCCCAATATTTCAATTTTCCGCTGGACACTGAAAACTTCTAATAAGATATTTATAGCCTAAGTCCACCCAGGATTGCCAGCCCATCCATCCAAACTCCTTCCTCCAAGGTGCTTTAACACCAGGCCAAAACTGTGCCAGAACAACACCTGGCTATTTCCCAGAGATGTGTTTCTCTGCAGTATGCTCTGGTACCCTTCCTCAGCAGCAGGACCCTTCCTTGAGATGAAAAGTAAGAGACCTCCCTGAACCTTACCCAGGTCACCAGCACTTTCCGGAGTATATCTTGCCCATCCACTTCTTTGTAACCTTTCAGCAATCATATTCATCAGAGCTCAGAGGAAAGGTACCTTGCCCAGTTCACTGCAAACACCTTTCCCACAACATCTGAGAGTTCACTTGGATCCTCCAATCTATTCTCCACGTTGTGGCTTTAATACATGTTGTGATTTAATACACCTGCACAGCTAATCCTGACCCTTTTGTGTTTAATAGCTGCCCAGTGTTTCTGCAAGTAATCCAAAACTGCATCATGGTCTAGAATTTCCTCTGGTATTAAGTTGGTCTCAACCTCATTATTCACATTTATATACATATGTCCATTTCCCAGGTAGGTTGGGCTTTCTTTTTGCTTTTCTTTCACAGTTTCACATCATCTATCACCAGTTGAAATCATGCTTGTGTTAGGATCTGATGGACATTTGTCTCCCTTGCTTCATGTGTTCTATGGAGACAGTGACTATGAATGAATACATGTGTGGATGTGTAAACAAATGCTTGGTAGACACACAAAGTATCAAAGTCCATGGATCCACTAGGAGTTGTCTAAAGTTATGATGGGTGTTGGAATAGTTACAGATACTATCAGAACTCCAACTAGTTTGGTGAACTAAATTTTATTGTAATCAAAGTAGTGTATATGACATTCATGCTAAATACATAGATTTCATCAGCTCTGCCACAAAACACCTACTTTTTGAGGAATAACACTTTGTTTCCTTTATGACTAATGAAGAGAAGCATTTACCTGCTTGAGTGTCTCGATGAGCTTGGTTGGGTGGAATTCCTCCAAGAGATATAGTAAGCACGTCAAGGCCACCAAAATCCTGAGTAGCGTGGACAATGTCTCTGTTGTAGATTCTGTCGATGGATAATACCGTGGCGGTTCCATTCTTCCCAATTAGGAAGGTGTGCCAGTGGCCGTCTGCAACGTACACTTCAGGAATATTTCTTTCCACTTTACCAGCAATTCCTGCATCTGATGTAAAATGTACTTTTCCATTCCTAATCTGTAAAACATTGAAAATAATGTGCAATGAAACTGTGATATGCTCAAATAAAATACTTAATGGAAACAAACCTTAAAATATCAATCAATCTAGAGTAGCTGAATTAGCTGAGATGTCTGGCAGTGTTAGTGGATACGGACACATATTGTGTCTATAACTTTAGGAAATGTATAATTTCCTAGTTAGTAGTTTCAGTAGTTTTCAAGGGATTTGTACATTTGTAGCTAATTTTTCAAGATGCCTAGTTATTTTCCAAAACACAAGGTAATGTAATGAATAGCTATCACAAGATAAGCAAACTATGTCATTGTGGGATTATATTTCCACAGCAGTGGCAAATGTATTATATTGGTAATGCATTATACACCTCATAAAAGGTCCATATTAATCAAAAAATGATAAAGCTACTTGCAAAATGAAAAATAAATGCTATACCATAAAGGAAGCGGAGTTGGAAAAATAAAGACAAGAATAAATGGTTTCACCTCTCTTCTGTTATGCACTGGAATTTTAGGAAAAAATTATGCCTACTATTTATATCCTAGCTTGAGATCAAATACTGTGATGAATAAAGGGTGGGTTCTTAATAACGAGGTGTCTGGGCCAGTCTTCCCTTTGGTTGTCTTTTCCATCTATCTGAGGGGACTGGGTTTCCTTCACTTTGCCCCGCAGCACCCTGGGTAATAGGATCTCCCGCTCCAGTTTCCAGCGAGCCCGAGTCCAGGCCAGCAGTATGAGCAGAAAACTCAACCCTTCAGGAGGCAAGATAAGCACTGGGCTCAGGGAGTGTGGTCCCTGTGGACTCCCAGGCAGGGACCTCGTCACAGAGGGTGCTGGGGCATCGTGCCAGCTTCACGGAGGCCATGGGAGGTTGGGCTGGCTTGTCACTCAGATCAAATGCTATTGTTACAAGCAAGGGACACATCTAAGATCAGTTCATGTGCACTCTGGGAAATATGTGCACCATGTTTATACACATTGTGTACAGGGTATTTTATTAATATTCATGGAAAGGAGCGTCGGACAGGGCCTCCTCCAGCTCCACGGGTCTTCTGGACTTGATATCACCATGCCGTCCTCTCATGCAGCGAAATTCGGATGAGGAAGGAGCACTTGGAATGTGCCCCAGCCGAGGAGTGGGGTGTAGGGATATACGTTCCCACTGTAATGTCCTTAATGTTGTGGATTGGGTCTGGAATGTTCCCCCAACAGCTCAGGAGCCAGGCAATGAGCAGTGGATGAAGGTGCTGATCTCATCAGTGAATCGATCCATTTGATGGGTTCGTTACTTGCATGGACGCCTAGGGGTGACCACAGGTAGGTGGAGCCTGGCCCTGGAAGAGTCGATTTTCTCCCTGGCGCTTTTCCCTGTCTCTGCTTCCTGGCTTACAGAAGCCCACAGCTTTCCTCTCTCACATCCCTCTGCCCTGGCGACGTATTTCACCCCAAATTCAGAGCAAAGGAGTCTGCCCAGCAAGGACTGAGCTCCTGAGCCAGAACCAACTTCTCCTCCGAGTTGCTCTTGTTGGGCACTTGGCTCACAGCCGCGCAAACTGACTACCTCGCTGACAGACGACACCCAACACTTAAGCCTTCCTAGCTTTCAAAACATCGCTCTAATATTTGTTATTTATTTACAGACTTACTTGCTCAGTTATTAATTTGAATATAGAGAATTTCGAATCCTGGATTCTAATTCTCTACCATACATCTCATACATCTACCTTTATTTAAACAAATAAGGCAAACAGAGCAATAGAACAGACGTGGCGAGGAGAAAACTTTCAGCAGCTGGCTGTCAATCCCGAGCTCTAGGAGTGGAGGTGCCTGATGGGCCGGGAGGGGAGGGTGCCAGCGAAGGTGCGCCCACACTTGCCCCGGCTGCCTTCCTCTCCGGAATGTTCTCTCCTCAATTCATCACAACAGACCCTGCTCTGCACATTCTCCCCTCTCCTCACATAGCTCTCTCCACCCTCTCGCACCTCTAACCATACAGGATCCCTTTCACCCAAACTCTCTCCTTTTCACCTTCGCGAGTGTGTGTCCGAGTGTGTGTGTGTGTGTCTTGTGTGTGTATGTGTGTGTGTCTCTGTGTGTCTGTGTGTCTCTATGTGTATATGTGTGTGTGTCTGTCATGTATCTGTGCATCTGTGTGTCTGTGTTTGTGTCTGTGTGTGTGAGAGTGTATGTGTCTGTGTGCCTATATGTGTGTATATGTGTGTGTGTCTCTGTGTGCCTGTGTCTGTGTGTGTCTGTGCGTGTATGTCTACATGTTTGTATGTCTCTGTGTGTGTGTCTGTGTGTGTGTCTATGTGTGTGTGTGTATGTCTGTGTTTGTGTCTCTGTGTGTGAGAGTGTGAGTGTGTGTGTGTCTCTGTGTGTCTGTGTGTCTCTATGTGTGTATATGTGTGTCAGTGTCTGTGTGTGTCTGTGCATGTATGTCTGTATGTTTGTATGTCTCTGTGTATGCGTGTGTGTGCCTGTGTTTGTGTCTCTGTGTGTGAGAGTGTGTGTGTGTCTGTGTCTCTGTGTGTGTGTGTCTGTGTCTCTGTGTGTGTGTGTCTGTGTCTGTGTCTCTGTGTGTGAGTGTGTGTCTCTGTGTGTGTCTCTGTGTGTGAGTGTGTGTGTCTGTGTCTGTGTCTCTGTGTATGAGTGTGTGTCTCTTTGTGTCTGTGTGTGTCTCTGTGTGTGTATGTCTGTGTGTGACAGTGTGTGTGTGTGTGAGTGTGTGTGTCTGTGTCTGTGTCTCTG
>PVKS010000615.1:69722-93616 GCA_004027875.1 Aplodontia rufa | reverse complement strand
CCCGGCCTCCCTAACTCCCCCGGCCTCCAGAGGCAAATCAAGCTCCTCCAGACCTGCCATCTAAATAACCTGCTGGCTTACCACAGCCTCCTTCTCACAGTCTATGGAATTCTCCTTATTTTGTCCCCCACCACCCGCCACCTCGTTAAGTACTTCACTTCTCCGGAAAGCTGCTTTTCAAGATTTTCATACCAAAAATACATATCTTGGTTTGCATTAGACATTACTATTCATCAGCTCTTACTTTTCCTTAAGAAAAGAAAATTTCTGCTTGCTCCAACATAACCAACTCTTGAGAATTTACGGTCCTATCGCATATGCAAGAATTTTCAGTGATAAAAATGGATCCTGAGGTTCAGCTTTTCCTTAAGGAAGAAGAATTCTGCCTCTGATTCCTCCAAGCATATTGTATTTTAACTCCTTGGCTTAAAGAGACAACGTAGAGAAATACGTCCCATGTCATTTACATGGCACAAGGTCTTGGAAGCAGACTAAAGAACACTCAGACCCCATGTCAGAGTCTCTCGAAGCAAAGATGCTTCCCGTAGATGGTGAAGGCTGCTTCTTCCTGTACGTCTTTTCTCTCTCTGCCTCTAATGTGTTTTCCAGTGAAAATTCTAAACACCCAGTTATAACATCACCCAATGACTTGTGTGTCCCATTTTGCAATTGTGTGATTAATTCTGGCACTAGGACCTTTGTTTCAACAATAAGGATGAAGTTGTAACCTGAGGAGGTTCCTGTGCATGGAAGTAGGGCAGAGTGTCCCACACTGGACAGTGCTGGCACCTCTGACCTAACGGGTCTGTGCTTCAGGGTGCCATGTGTTCCAATACACATTTGGTGACATCTTCCAATGCCCCCACCACGACCACCAACAGTTCCTCCAGATAATGCAAAGCATTCCCTCGGAAGCAAGATCACCCCAGTTGGAAATCATCAAGGGGATATAATTTGAAAATTAAAAAAAGATTTGTTTTTGTACTACTTACTACAGGTATGTTCTTGCAACCTCACAACCAAGATTGAATTTTGAGGCTAAAAAGTATAAAATTCAGAAAAGTTCAACTATTTTTAGTATTATCTGTAAATCAAATCAAATAATTTCTGATAATTTTCTCTGGTTATTTCTCTTGTATTTATGAATAATATTTTAGTAATTATCAAAATATTTATTTGTAGGTGAAAATAACTCAGTAAGTGTGGTCTTGATTTTTTTAGAATTTACTAGAATTCTTATAAAATTATCAATAGAATTAAAAGAGACAAAGTTATATTAATGGAAAGCAGTTAAAAAAGGTAACCTGAAAACATGAAGATCAAAATGGTCATGAATGGTGTGAAAGAAAGCAAAATAATCATTCAAACAATTCAGAAAGCTAAGACCTGGGAGAAAGCATATCTCATGGAGTTATTGTGTAAAAGGCGAATAATAAACCAATCATTGTTCGTACAAAATATAATTTTTAAAGATTACTCAAAATTATTTGGAGAAGTTAGGTGAAATTTCACTTACAATACATTCAAAATGTACTTAAGCTCACAGAGTTTACCTGGACAGTGATTGAATATGTGGTCCAAAATAAAGTCGGATAATTTCAAATTGTTCATCTGCATTCTAATCTAACCAATAGCACATACCTATGCGTGTTTCAAGGAATTCTTGGAGAATATCATTTTTGTTATTTCAAAGGCATTATCTTTTCATTTTCCTTTGCTTAAAAGTAAAGTGGAAAGCAAGACCAGTTTTTACCCAACAAAATAGAAAAATAATTGCAACACATTCTGTCTGGGCTGTCCCCCTGGGGGTGGTCTCCTCTCAACCAGGACAGAAGTGTGTACTAACCAGCCATTGTCCCTCTGGCCAGTGCCTGGGGAATAGTGAAGACAGCACTGGGTAGAACTCACACATGTTGCAAAGGGGATGCGGCCACCGCACCGTGGGAGAGGTAATTTAACCCCGGCAGCAGGCCGTTCCATCAAGAAGCCTCCTGGCCCTCTCACCTTCACCGTGGTATAGTTGCTGCTTTCCTGGATGTGGATTAAAACGCCATTCTCACTTCTCGTCCTGAACTTCACCTCCAGGCTGTTCACACCAAAGGGCTCCAATGGGGCCCCGCGGAGGCTCTGTCTCAACAGATACTCCCGCTTCTCGTTCTGGCTCAGGTGGTAGTCCAGGCGTCCCCTGCCTTCTAGTGACAGAGCCGTGTCAGGAGTGACAGCTGGATGCCAAGGAAGAAAGGGACAAGTGAGTGCACCCTTTGGCATTTCTTAGAGCGTTTCTACAGAAACGGAAGTCATCAGAAAGGACAAGGAAAATGTTATGTCTGGGAAATTAATGTCCCCTAATCCTACTGTGGAAAAAATAATTTCCATTTATGAATCATGACATAAATTTATCTCAAATACTTAAATCCATTTCAGAACCATGAAATGGAAAATACTTTATGACAGTCATTAATCATTTGGGAAATATTCACCAAAATATTTGCTGCATGATATAAATCAGAAGTATTAGAAGACTTAGCCACCTGTTCAAAATATAGCATTTTGTTTATAATCAATTTCACTGTAATTCCAAAATTTATAAATGAATATGTTTTCTAGTTGAAACAACTTGTGATCTTTGGTTTCTGATACTTAGAAATTTGGATAAAGAAGTAGACACTCAAATATTTATAACTGGAACTTCTGTTTTCAGCAATTGTTGTGGCTAGTTTATCATATCAATTTCACTGTAATTTCAAAATTCATGATTCAATATGTTTCCTACTTAAAATGACCTTCTGATCTTTGGTTTCTGATCTTCAGAACTTTGGATAAAGAAGTGCACAAATACTTAGAATTGTAACTTATTT
The DNA here is from genome assembly GCA_004027875.1 of Aplodontia rufa. Lineage (NCBI taxonomy): Eukaryota > Metazoa > Chordata > Mammalia > Rodentia > Aplodontiidae > Aplodontia > Aplodontia rufa. The sequence goes on along the minus strand of PVKS010000615.1, from coordinate 90,758 downwards.
TATTATCAGTAATTGCTATGGATAGTCTAAGCTATCATTATTATGCATAATTACAACTGTTAATAAGGTCCTAAAATAATCACAGTCCAGAAGTATGGAAATTGCAGCTATAGGCACCAAGAGCATAACTGAAGAAAGGAAATAAAGGAAATAGGGTTAAAGATATTTTAACACTGAATTACATATTGTAAAAAGGGAAATTTTATAACACATAAATACTATTTCTATTTGAGATGGTGAGTCTCTAGTCTTTCTCCAGCTAATGGCTCATCTCACACTCTGGATTTATTAGGTTTCTAGATTTCATTACTTTAGGGAAATATCATGTAACACATACTTTTTCAATGTTTTTAATATACCTTAAACAATTGCATACAATTATACTTTTTGCTGCTAAGATCTTTTAGACCCAATACCCTAAATTTTATCATGCATTTCTATTTATTCTCATATTATAATAAAATCAAATGAGTCCTTAAAAAGTAATCAGATACCTGCAGTAGAATTAAGTAGTAACCATTTATTTGAAAATAAAGTAATTCTTATAAAAGAGGTCCCATTAGAGGTAGTTACTGGAATAGACAGCTTGAAATTGCAGAAAACCATTTTCTAATGATGGTTTGAATATCATTAATGCCTTCTTAACAATAAAACCAGGGAATAAAAGACAAGTAACTAATGAAGGATTGAGAAAGTAGTATTCAGAACCAACTCCAACCGATTGCACAAAGTCTTGCCTTCATTGGAATACATTATACTGCTATTGTACTGGTTTAACACAGTGTTCACGGTGATTTAGTGTGTTTATTTTTCTACTAAGCACAAAAAATTAACCAGAGAAACATTCCCTAATGATATTAAATAGTAGGTATTAAATCACAGCCTGAATATCGCACCTGAATACAGCACTTCTTAAATTGCCTAGCATTCTTTTAGGTAATGCAGAAATAACTCAGTAGTATATTTATAAAATGAAAGCTAAAGATTTAATTTGTAAGTCATTCTTGGAAAAGATATCATGCTTCTTAACTTAAAAATCCAATTTAAAAGTATCATTATGCTTTACCAACTATTGTATATTTAATATTTTTAATATCCAGGATGAAATCATAATTTAAAAAATTCAAATATGTGTTTGAGGTGCCCCTTTGATATGTGTCCCATTTCTTTAGTTCCCAGTGGACGGTGGAACTGTTCACGTACGTTTTTCGCAGTATTTTCCAGTGAGTCCTTCTCTGCAGTGACATTGCTGCCATGACCAGAAATCCACACACGTGCCGCCATGTTGGCAGGGGTTGCGAGAGCACACGCCTTCCAGTCGAGGACATCTGGAACACAACCACCATAAAGAGCCATGAAGCATACACAGGGGACGTGACACTTGCTAAGCGCACACAGAAACTTTTATCAACCTGCTTAATTTCAAGCCTTCACTTGAAGCTCAGGTTACATTGGGATCAACTGATCAAACTAGAAGCTGTCCTGTATTACATCGTCCACTCTACTCAAGGAGAACATTAACTAAGCATAGTCTCTTCCAACAACAGCACAAGGGTAACAATTTGTTATTAAATTAATGTTTATTCTAGCAAGACATTTTGGTCAATAAACCCTTGGGTTAGTATGACCCAGGTGCCACCTCTCGAGCTGATGGCATATTTCCTCCCCTAACTTCTCATGTAGTTAAGGCTTATTCACTGCCGACTTATATGCCAAGCTGTGATTAGTGTGGAAGTAAAATGATGGAAATAAATCCAGGCATTCATGAAGTATTTGTCTTTTCCTTTGGGGGGAAAAAGACCATAAAGAAAATTAACTAAACGTGGTTTGTTAGAGGGCTGCTCTGTGGAATAATTAAGACAGGGAAGTCTATAAGAAGCTTGGGTGTCCTGGATCTCTAAACCGGACCATGAAGGAAGGACTCAGCTATGCCTAAAGCAAAGGAAGGGCACAAGTGTGGTGACATCGTTCCAGCCAGAGACAGCAAGGGAGGACACCCTGATGTGAACGAGGACCGACACCTCTGAGGAAGTCCACAGGGCCGATGTGGTCACAGCAGAGTGAACAAGAAGAGGACACTGGTGTTCTCAGGAAGGAGGGAAGGCCAGATCAGGACACACGCACAAGTCGGGGCAAGGCCTCTGGACTCTCACTCCAAGAAGGCCGGGGAGTACTGCAGTGTTCACACTACGGTAGCAACCGGCGCTGACTTGTTTCATGAACACCAGTGTGGCTAGCGGCCGGCTGAACGGGAAATGGGCCAGGAAGAGAGGAGTCAAGAAAAGTATGCAAGCTTTGGCTGAGTAGGTTTTGACCTCTAAAAGCATATGTTCAAGAGAAAAAATTTAATATTTACAAATGTGTTTGTATGATCTTGGAGAACGACAGAAGGACACAGTGAACTATCACCAGTATCATGAAATCTCAGGCCTGTATGTACTAGTCTTTCAATAATAATAATGAGATAAGCTACTTTATAGCAAAACAATAAAAATACATTCAAAAGGGAAATGCCAAATTTGCATAAAATTCTTAAATTAGAAACATTAGAAAATGTTCACAGCCTCATCTTTGCAATTTTATTTTCTAGGGATCTCATCCAAGGAGTAAGATTTTTGTGAAAATATCTTGATCATAGGGTTATTAATATGTTGATAAAACTGGAAACAAGTATGGTGTATAAAAGTAGTTGGAATAGAGCACATTCCTATAATGGGATACTAGACAGTCATGAACATGACAGTAACCTGAGAGTATTTGTCCCTCAGTAGTTAGGCCACAGGTTATTTTTACTTTCTTCTTTACATATTTTCCCTGAATTTTCCAAATTTTCAAAATCACTAAGAATAACTTTTAAAAGAAAATATGTAAATTTTGAAGTTCCCAAGTCAGTGCTGGGAGCCCAATTGATACTCTAATCATAAAAAACCTTGTGTTTTACAATTAATTATGATATTCGCTGCTAAAATTGTATCAAGATTTTGAGAATGCATACATGTCTATAAGTGAAACTACGTTCAAAGGAAGTACGCTGTGCGCTGTGTACTAGCTAACGTGTGCACACGTCCATGTGCCAGGTTCTTTTCCACGAGGATTGTGGGACACACCGGGCCTTCACAACTGTGTCAGGTAGGGTGAACATGTATGTATACACGTGCATCGATAAATATTTTCTTAGACTCCGGAAAATAAAAATTATTTAGTTAGATATCATACTTTATGCCAAATAAAATATCTCAGCTCTAAACAGACATTTAAAATTCAAACCATTTGGTATGTTTAGGGATTTGGGCACAGTAGTTTCATCTTTGGATATTCAGTTAGCATAGACATTTCCACTTTTCTCTAAAATTAAAAGGGAATTTCCATACTGATCTAGAATGCCCTGAGTCGCCAAAGCCTGGCTGGGTTCCAGAGGCCTTCCGTTGACCGCAAACTCCATCACGCAGCCCACGAAATCATGGCTCTCCACGTGCCCTCTCCTCTGCAGGATGGGTTCCAGAGATCTGATCCCCCCAACTGTGACTCGATTTGGCTGAACATCAAGAGTCCTGAGCAAGAAGGGTACATAAGGACATGAGGAGAGACATGAGAGACTGCAACAAAATGTTTAGTTTTGAAAAAAAAAAAAAGGTGAATATAACGTTTTCTTGCATACATTATAGCGTGGGAAACATCAATGGAAAATGTTACAGGTTGGCACGTGTCCTCCGAAGGGTCACCTGCAGGGCTGTTTAGCTTTCTATTTATTTATTTATTTTTCATGTGGCTTTCGTTGCTCAGACACTTAGTTGTGTACGTGGTGCTGGGATTTGAACTTGTGCAATCGCGCATGCTGGGCAAGTACTGTCACCGCTGAGCCACTGCTCCAGCCCCAGGCTGTTTGGTTTTCAAGGGATAAGAAATAATAAAACTTGTACAGATTATACGTTCAATTAGTCAAATTTGCTGCCCATCACTAGGCTGAATCAGCAAGAAGGAGCGGAGAAGACGCGCAGCTCTAGCACTGATATCAGCCTCCTGGTCCTCCAGAGACAAGGTCTGCAGTGAGCCAGCGGCGTCTGATGCCCTCGGTTCCTACGAAAACTGATAAGCTCCTGCTAATTCTGCGTTCCTGTGCTATCAAAGTCTAGGTCACCCACGCATGCACTGTTGGAGTGCTCACAGGACTCAAGTCGTCTGCAACTCTTCTGTGGATTTTTTCAAAGGATATTGGTTGCATTAAACCCTCTTTTCTTTAGTCTCATCCTCATCTCTTAAAATGCCTTTTAAATACAACTGTAATATAAAATGCACTCATTGTTAACTCTATTTCATACTAGGAAAACCTCTTTAGGGCAATAACTTAAACTTTTATATAATATTTAAATAGTATGCTGGATATCTGAATATGTTCATTTTGAATGTCCTTTAATAGTAAAGACCAAACTAATCATTTTGCTTACCAATCGTCTGAAACCGCCACATTACTGACAGTGCAGTATCCTGGCTCTTGGTTCTCAGAACAGGAGTCCACAGTCAGGGACGCTGCCTGCAGAGAGAGAGAAGGAAATGTCAGGTTGGGGTCACTTGTCCCTGGGAGCCTCTCCAGCCAGCACTACCCAGGACTCATCTGGGATGACACTGTGATGTATTACTAGATCTAACAAATCATATAATTTACTGCAAATATTAACTCATGGGCACATCTTTCTTTGATATCTTTAAAACTGAAATAATGATTATCTTTACATATGAGAAGTATAAGAGTACTCTGAAAAATTTCCTCCTGCTTCTGCATTTTATAAATGAAAAAACAAAGTGTCATTAATCATCAGTCTTCATTACAAATCACATAGTTGTTCTGGGTCATCTTGCTGGGATTATAATCTTCATAAACATATTTATTCTACTATTTAACTATTGTAACAAATGAAAATAATTCAACTTTCAATTTTCAAAAGTCTTATTCTAATATTTCAGCCATATTAGAAAAAAATTGAAAGTACAGCATAAATACTATACTAGCCATCTACGAAGACCAAGTTGCTTAGGGCCTCCCTAAGTTACTGAGGCTGACTTTGAACTTGCAATCCTCCTGCCTCAGCCTCCCTAGCTTCTGGGATTTCAGGTATGGGCCACCATGCTTGGCCCCAATAGTGTTTGAATCACACACACACTGTTTGCATCCTAAGGGGTGCATACCTCTTGAGACAAAGGCTCTGTTGAGTGGAACATAGGGATACCACAGGAAAAGGCCGAACCCAGAGGCACAGGAGGATAAAGATGCAGAGAATAAGGTTCTAACAAGTTACTTGAAGGCCACCAAACAAGGCAAATTCAAATTTGCTGCATTATATAAGGGAAATACGAAGACTGTGCAAGCATAGACTTATGAGAACATCTGTCATTTGAAGTTAACTGCAGCATGAGCAAAGCAAAGGTAGGAAGTGTCACACAGGTAGGTCCAGCACGCGTCCCCTCAGCCAGGTGCATGGGCCTGAAGGCGAGATTTCCACCTTACACAGCTCGCTTTCCCGATTCATGGAAACGATTCATATCCTGACCGCCCACTCTTATCAGCATTGCTTACGATTTTCAGGGACTGTCTATAAAATGAATGTTTAAATGGGAGATTTATAAAAGTCATCTTAAATAGCTTATATTCCAGAATCTGATTAGAGACAATTTATGGTGACTGCATTTTAAAGAGGACTAGAAAACATATTTATAAACACTTTTATCAGTTTATCATGAGTGCTGCAAACTCCTATGGGTTCATATGAATGTTTTTACTGCTACCTTCTCAAGTAAACTACGATAAACGCTAGCACTGTCAGGAAATATTTACACTCCCAATTCTATGTCAAAACCTGCATACCCCATTTAGTTTATTTCTGTTAACCGTCATGGTGCTTCCACGCCATCTCTGAAACTAAGTGACATTCGATCTCAAACACAGAGTTAAGTTCTCACGGTGCGTCTTGGGCTGCTCCCGTGGTGTTGAGGTCACCACAGACGCTGTGCCTAGTGTCCTCCCTGGAGCTCCCTAAAGCTGCGGTGATCTTGAGAGCATCACTTAGACCCCCACGAACGCTTCCACTAGCAAAGCCAACTTAAAGCATGGCATTATGCACTGGGATGTATATAAATTCCCCATTTTCTAAACCTTGATGATACAGCTCACAGAACAAAGAAGGGAGGATGATTTATTTGAATAGTTGCCCATGCAATTTAATCTTGAGAGTGGAACGTTCCTCCTTTCACTGTTGAATTTTCGTACCAGTACCACTGTAAATTGAGAAGTTGCTATCCTGACTATGAAATGATTAAAAGCTCAGAGGATAATGATTTTGCCAGCTTTCCACCAAAAAAAAAATTAAATTGTAGAAAACAACAGACTCAAAACCCATCAGGGGCCTTCCCTGGAGGCTTTTTGGTGCAGTGAGATAGTTTTACTGCGACTGGATTACTGATGATGGCGGTGCCCCTGGACTCCAGCCCCATATCAATGTGACCTGGAAGAGCTTCTTCTCGACCCCTTCCAGAACACTGCCCAGTGCCACCCTCCACTCTCCTCTCGCTCCTGGGTCCTTATTCAACAGATGCACACGTTCTCCATGTTTAAAGGTACCTGGGAGGTTGTCAGGGAAGATCCCTTGTGCTACTAACCTGCTTGCGAACATCTCAGAAATACAGCAACCTTGCAGCTGATCAGAAAGTGGGGTGAGGAGACTCCTGCTATTCCTTCTCGGGGGAAGTTTAAGGAAATCCCTGCAGCTAACGGAAGTTCCCTCCTCACGATGGCTGGCTGCATGCACACGGGAGCCCCGGGAGGCCTTTGCTGGCGTGTGCTTCTGGAGGTCTCCGCCGGGACGCCAGTGTGGAATTGCGCCTACTGGATTCCCCAGCACAAGCTGGCGCACTAACCAACCAAGGCCACTGTCCTACCCAGGACCTGCTTGGTACCACACCACTAATATTCATCAAAGTCTGGATGGCCGCAGAGCCATTCATTTACTCATAATGTCAACTTGTTCAGATTGACGGTGAGGAAAACCTTCCCGATTTTAAGTTCAGAAGTCTGCACAGGGACAGTGCAGATGGGAACTCAGGACATTGCGCACCTGTGTGAGCACCTGCTTTACACAAGAGAAACAGACTTCTGCAACTTTACAACCATGGGGAAATGCAGGCCTACGTTTGTTCCCATTTAGAGAACAGATTTTGCTGTGGGTGGTGGTGCACATCTGTAATCCCAGTGGCTCAGGAGCCTGAGGCAGGAGGATTGAAAGTTCAAAGCCAGCCGCAGCAACCGAGCAGGTCCTAAGCAACTTAGCGAGACCCTTTCTCAAATAAAAAAATAAAGCAGGCTAGGGATGTGGCTCAGTGGCCAAGCACCCACGGGTTCAAGCCCTGGTAACAACAACAACAAAAAGAGAGAGAGAGAATAGACACTGGTTTTCTGTCTGAACCCATTCCAATAAACACTACCACCTTGAGTTTCTTTCAAATCAGGGGTCCAAATTAGAGCTTTTCAATAGATCTTTTGTTGATTTTTTTAAAGAATATAAATACTCTATATTACAACTATTTTTTATTAAATTTTATTCTCATGTTTTGATCTCATTTTTAGACTTGGAGTAGTTTACTAATTAGACATCACATAAATTAAATATGTCAGAAGAGTGTTGCAGTTAGAGAAAGTTAATTACAAATGAAGAGTTAGACGGAAGTCAGTGCCTAATTCAGATGAGCCATAACATCACACAATACTTGTGTTGCTTTCTCTTCTCTATGTAAACAGCGTACACCCACCGACCCGGCAGGACCCGGTCAGCCAGTTGCATGTGGTGATAACCACTTAGGACAAGTCTTGGCAGCTAACGTGCGCCTTCATGAAATTGGTAATTAAAGAAGGCACAGAAATGTTGCCTTTAAAATTAATTATGGGTCAGAGGAAAAACTAGCAAAAACAGTAAAAAATATTTTAACTGTTGTTTCTGGATGACACTCTTACGAATTCCTACATTACGAAGTATTCACGAAACTCAGTGGCAAAAAATATTGCTTTTGTCAGAAGAATGTGTGATTCATTTGGTCAGACAGAACTGGACATTGTTGTAGAGTGCAGAAATAACGCTATGGTCATTTGGACCCCAGGTTTGTTCATTAAAAACAATCATTTTGTTGTTTTGGCTCATTTTTCATTTTAATAGTTAATTTAATATTTTAACCAATTCCTTTGTTTTTCGTAGGATGAAATGTAAATCTAAAGCATCAATTATTCTTTTAAAAACTTGAAAGTACAGAAATATTTTAAGATAGTCTTGTTAGCATGTATTTGTTGAAAACACTTGATAGTTGCTGGAAATTGGAGGAACCGCTGAGAAACACTTAGGAGGATGAACAAATAAACGCCACTCTTTGCATTAGGTCAAAGGTTTAAGAACATTAATAAGGAAAGATATGATTCATTTGCATTTTTATGAAGTATATACTCAATAAAATATTTGTTCAATACATAATAATTCATAAATAAAGATGTCATTGTTACTATAACAAGAGAGTCATGGAATAAAATTGATAATTAAATAATATCAAAATTGTCAATATTGTGGAGTTGTAATTCTGAGAATAAGTTACCTAGGAAAAAAAAACAAAAAAAAACTGCGTCCTAACTCAGCAACATGTCTCATGGATGACAGTGTTAGGTGTGGGTATGATGAGGATGATAAAGAACTGTACTATATTAAAATATTGTGTCATTCTTTGCCAGTGGTTCAGTTGTACAAACGTTGTCCCTTTGTTTTTTATTGTTTCTCAAGTTAGGCCAAGGATATGGAGCAAATAAAAGTACGCATTTTAAGTACAGCCCTGACAGGGGGCCTTAAAAATATACAGGGGCTGGAGAGGTGGCTCAGCAGTTACAGCACTTACCTGGCATGCCTGAGGACACAGGCTTGAACCCCAGCACCATGTACACAACAAAGTGTCAGAGCAACAAAAGCCAATGGAAAACTAAATGAAGTTGATTCTCTCTCTCTGTCTCTCACCATCCCTGTGTCTTTATATATATACATTATACACACACACACATATACATACATATATACATATATATATACACATACATGCATACATACACATATAGGAAATATCAGTGAAATTATTTGCGATAGGTTCTTTACTTTCTCCATTTCTCCTTTTTGCTGTTTTTAAGCCAGCAATATATTTAGAATGAGCAAAAGGAGGAGAGAATGAATTATAAGCCTTTTCAAGTTTACAAGGAAATTCAACTTGCACCCTGATCCGCACCTTCCTATGAGATCTGATCTAATGGACACACAGCAGCAAGGGAGTGCGGCTGACTTCGGCTGACTTGAGACAGAGTCTTACCATTCCTGCTCTCCGGGCAATCACGGTATGAAAGTGGCCATCTGACACCTTCTTCATGGTGGTGAGTTTATATGTACCGCTGCCCAAATTATAAGAGAATCTTAGTCTTTCTTCAGCAATTTCGAGGGCCAAAAACTCAGCCCGGTCCCCTGTCTGGTTGTCATAGTTGTAAAGCAATAAAGCATGACTTTTGATAGTTGCAAATTTGACATAAATGTAGTTGTTATTGGGGTCCAAGCTGGGAAACTCCATGTAAGATAATTCCTCAAATCCATAACTGTTCAACTCACAGTGTTTCCCAAAGACACCTGTTGGTGGGAAAAAATGAAAAATTAGCGTAACAAATTCCAATAAAGTTTTATCAAATTATTTTGATTACAATATGTTAAGTTAAAATGATGAATCATGTTTTTAACAACTTTTTAATGACTACCCAAAGAATACTGTCTAAGCTAAAATTGAAACAGAACAAATAGATGATCTTTACAGCCCAAAACTGAGATGATAAACTGATTTCATTGTTTTTTCTTTGACTCATTAAGGAATGTATCAAAATACACCCCGTTTTTAAAAATTGAGGACTTAGAGGAAAAGAATATGTCCGAAGAGATTTCTTTCTGGGAAAACTTTCAAAAGCACTTTCTTCATCTTTATAAGGTTTTAATGTGCTACAATTTTCAACCAAGTTACTTTCTTCATAATATGTAATTCTTAAACCATCTTCTTCACTGAGGATGATAAACTCATTCACTTTTACTTGAAAAAAAATCAGTGCCTACATACACAGAATTTGTAAGGTGTGTTTTTAGGGAATGAGTAACTGTCTTCAGTTCTTATCTCATCCTTGCTTCCTACCCTCTTTGGAGAAGATTTACAGCATGCTACTTTAAAATAACTTGGTTTTTCCTGAAATTCAGCATTTCCTTTTGTTTGTGTGGCTCTTTTTCCAACTTGAGAAATGAGGTTTATTAAAGTTACAATGTTATGCCAAAATTCTTTTCCCACAAATATTAGTAGACTGAAGCAAATGATTGGAAAATTAATCCATGCTAATACATCATGACTCTAACTTTCAAAGGTTTCATTCCTTCATTTTGGCTGAATATCTCCATAAATATATTTAATTTTGAGTCAGGGAATTGTTCTGCTTGAAGGAACCAATGTCCTTATTTTACAGAGCATTTAAAACTTGCCCAAGGGCACAGAACATGGAAACACAGACCAAACCCAAAGCTAGATCCACTGATCTAGTTTAGCTGTTTTGACTATTTCACATTTGATATCCAAACAGTCTTCAAGTTAAAATGCTCGAGGAGCTGCTGTAAAAACTAGTGTCACTTATTTGTCCTTCTCTGTCCAGGCTGAGGTAATAGTCATTATAAATGAGCAAGAAGTATATATGAATTATTATTTTAAATCTTTAACTGAAGTTGTAGAAAAGGCAAGGCAATTGTGGTAAGACCAATACACATGGTGTAGTATATAGTTATTCACATTATAAATTTATTATATTTGTCACAAGTATTATTATATATTTATATTTCATATTTATGTTATAAGTAATAAATGATATTTATTTTATGACTTAGATATCATTGTATCATATGCACACTATTTTATATGCAGAAAGAGTGACTAAAGGGAATGAAAGACCAAAGGCAAAGCATCCAAATGAAACCGAAAGATTATTAAAGAAAAGTTTGTGCTATGTTCTTTTAGGTCTCTTCTGATTATATTTTAAATAATTCATCGGAGTGTAGTTAAATTTGAATATAAATATATGCAGATATTATACTGGTACTGCAAAGATGTTTCACAGTTTTGTTTAAATCAAATCTGTACTTTTAAACTTGAAAATACTTATAAATTTTATTTAGTTATAGGTTTTGTTTTTATTTCTACAGAAAGTAATTTTTTTGTTTTTGAAACACAATGATAAAATTTAATGAGGTCTTTAAATTTGAGACTTTGTGCAATGTCATGAAATAAGTCTAGATGAAGGCCAAGAGAAATGGAAACTACTCTAACATGGATATACTCACACAATAGTCCTTATTTGAATGACAGATATATGATATTAAGTAATTATATATAATGCAAATATATACACAGAGATGTGCATGTGCATACAACATATAAGTTCCCTATGGATAAACACATTATTTTTTTTATTAGTTCAATATGGACTTACAATTGAGGGGGAATCATTATCAAACAATCAAGAACAAATATATATTCACATAGTTAGCCAAGGCTGAGGCCATTCCATGGTTCCCCCCCTTGGGTTCCCCGTGATTTTATATTTCCCCCAAATGAACCCCTGTGTGAAATGGACTTCTCGTGGAGGTTGGAGATCTCCTTCCGAGTTGATCGCCCCATACACCCTCCCTCCAGTCCCCTAGACATTATTTATTAGTATAGCAAACACTATGTAAGACATGGCATGTATACCTTACATATGGATGCATGTATGGTGCATGTTCAACTGTGTAATATATATTACATACATAATAACAAAGCAATTCTAAGAAGTTATAATTACGCAGGGTAAGCTGTCTTGGTAAAATATGAAGTACTTTGTCTTTTTTCTAAAACACAACCTGAAAAAAAAATCGAAGAATCTTCAAAAATGTGCAAATTCTAGACAGCAGCTGTTCTGTGGATGAGAAGGTAAGCAGGGCAATTTTTTTCAACTTCAAAGTTACACTTAACTTGCCGTCTTATAGGTGCCCATGGAGCCACCTCAGTGACCTGTCCCAAGCGTTCCATCTGCCATCTTTTTTGTTTCACCCACATCCCACTTAAGAAGGAGAATACCGTTCTCCTTTGAATTCGTTCTCCGTAGTCTCAAATCATGGGTTGGCGTTTCAAGTCATTTCATTTTGTTTTCTTTCGTAAGTGCCTGTGCTGTCAGCTGACAATGTCTAAATTCAAGCATGTTTGTGGTTTTGCCCCTGGAAGGGACAGGGACATTTCCACTGCCAGCTGCATTCATGTGTGTCTATTTTGGCTTATTTGGTGCTCTTCCTCTTTTCTTTCCCTGGGGATCTCGGGCAGGGTGAGGTGAAGGTCCCTTTGGGTTCCAAAGCACTCCTGTCCCGCTGGCAATGACTGCAATGACTGTTGCAGCAAGAACTTGCTCTTATTTGGAATTAACTGTCCTAAATCCTCCTATTTGCTTTTGGAATGTAAAAGAGTTTCCAAACATGTAAATACCTCTGTTAAGCCTCTTCAAAATCCTTTGCCTCTTTCCACTCCAATTTCTTTTACCTTCATTACAAAATACAAGTGAAGCCATGAAATCTGACTGTGTTATCTAAAGAAAGGAGCATCCTGAAGGACTTTAAGACCATTCACCATTGCCTAGCATGCAGGAGGCCGCATTCAAGCCCAGGAACACAGAGGGAGAGGAAGACTATTGAAAGAAGGAATTCTCAGGAGATCCACAGTTACGGTTATTTTGACCTTGATACACCCTTTACTAACTCATCAGCATCATTGGTGAGAAGCTGAGAGAAATTTTGTAAACGAATGTTGTACTGGACCAACATACTCTGTTCCAGTCACAATGCCATCTTGGGGTAGATGTACCTTAGTTTCATTGTTTTGATTTTGGGCCCATCACTCATTTTCTGCACTGCAAAATCATCGGTGACATGCATGGTTCACAATTATATGTTTTATATTTTGTGTCTCTTTATCATTATTTTAATGTTTAGCTTTATTAAAAAGAAATTAGACTTATGGAATTGCTTGAAAATGAATAACAATACATTTTACTAGTTACTAGGAAATGTAATTCTATTTTTTATTATAAATTGAACTTCATTTCTCTTATCCATTTAGCCTTTTAAAGTGTACAAAGAAAGACTAGAAAAGTATCCTTTTTATCTATTACACAAGAAAGAGATAGGGTGGTCTGCGATGGATTCTGTTATGAGACAAAGTAGCCTTCAAATAAATGGAATAATCACCAACATATGAAATCAATTTAACGTAAAAGCTTCCTCCAGAACTGTTGTCTCAGTCTCATCTGAGCCTGTGCTATGCAACAGGTGATGGGGACAGGTGAGAGTTGGAAGAAGTCCATTCCTTCATTCCACCAAGGTGAACAAACACGGTGTGCTCAAAGACCTTCTCCTTGACAACTTTCTTCCACAAGAGAATATATTAGCTTGAATTTTCATTAGTGATGCAGTATTATCTAGAAAAATCCTGTCATGAGAACTGCATTTCTACTTACTAAATCCTTCTATCAGAAGAGGCTAAATAAGGTAAAAGATGAAACCAAAGCAAAAAATATTTTAATTGACTATTCTTAGGGTTTTGAAATAAAGAATGATGTCAAATAGTATTAAAGAATTTCTTGTCAAATAGTATTAAAGAAATTCTTCACTTAATAAATTTTAGGCTAAAAAGAAGGCATCATGAATATTTGAGAAATGCCCCAGAAAGAGAGAGCATTGATCAATTATATCAAGTGGATTATTTTTCTAATGATAAAGAAATATATTCAATTAAAGGATCTCCATTACTAATCTTTAAGTGTGATAAAACATTAAGATTTTATTTTACTGTAAACTGCTCTAAACAATGTTTTCTTAATCACTCATAACCACAATAAGACAAAATTACTAAACTTTGTACCAATATAGACTAATACTTTTTATTGACAAATAAGTTATACTTACCAAATGGACAATGGCAATAATATGAATCCACACCACTTTGGCAGGAGCCACCATTAAAACAGGGACTGCATTCACAGTAGTTGACTGATGATTCACACATTTTCCCTAAAATGTACCAAACTTGGTAAGAAAAAATCTTACACATGAATATTTTAACAGAACTACAACATATCAGCATGTAAAAATCTATCCTGAGAAATAAAATCTTACGCATGAACATATTAACAGCACTGTAATGTATCAGTGTATAGAAATCAATCTGAGGAACCATATTATATTTCTAGAAGAAAAGAAATATAAGAACATTTCACCAGACATGAGGATATTGGACTGAGGTCTCAGGATTCAAAATTTTATTTAGCAGTCTTATTGTAAAGATGTGCATTGTAATACTAAGAAAACAATTTATATGATCAACTTGGAAGCCAATCCTATTTTCAGTAAAACAATCTACTGAACACAGAAATACTTTCAGTAAATCTGTTTTCTTTGTTGATATCACTGTATCTTTCTCATTTTATGATGGAGAGTTGAATCTTACGCAGTGTTCTTTTCATTGTGAAGATCTCCTTGGCTTACATTTTTCAAAGGAAGAATTAATCTCATTTAGCTTAAGTTAGGAATCAGTCTTATCCATTCTCAACAAATGTCCCTCATCTTATATGTGCCTTCTGAAGAGTAGGAAAAGAAATGAGAAAATGTTTCAGAGACACTTTGAAGTTCTTCATATTTTTCCTCAACCAGGAGACGCACACTTTGTTTTCTTTCTAATCAATGACACCTCAGCGGCATATTTTTCAGGGTGCAAAGACCATCAGCGTTCACGCTTGTTAACTAGGGTTGATCTGTATGGGCTGAGCGCTGTTTATGGGCCAGGCATGACAATGCAGGGAGAAACCTCAGTGAAGAAAGCCGAGGAGAATCTTAAAGTGGTGTTTCCATCCCCAAAGGGGTAATCCACACACTGGTGCACACACCAGGGATGGGATGGAGCCCTGAGATGCTCACATCTTTCCTGAGAAGTTGGGAAACCACAACACAGGCCCATTCAGGTAGCTATAGCGAAGTTGAGGCCTCACAACATGCAAACGAGTATTTGATCCCTTGGAAGACAAAACTTAGGGCATACATCCTATTTGATTTCTGTCATCCTTATTTTTATGTAAACTTAAATATATTTGAATCCCACTGTCCTATAACTTTAAACTATTTAATATGGTACTGCTGTTCATTTCTACAAAGCTATTTACTCCATCTGAACATGATTTCATTCATGCTAACTTTATGTCTCATGACGATATATATATATATTTTCTACGTACGTCTGTACTGCTGAGCACAGATAATGCATTTATTTCATCAGAACAGCTTTACTGGAAACACAGTTGAAGTTTTTATTTAACTTAGTTTTGCACTTGTGGCTTGATTATGTAGCCACAGTTGATCTGGTCTGAAATGAGACATGAGTCAGACCTCAGGACACTGCTAACTAAGCCCCTTTCTGTACATCACAGAATCATAAACACAACATTTTTTCCTTTATAAATAAAATTGGTAACCTCCTTACAAGGCAAAACACTGAGCTAAAAATTTTTTCTAAATACTTTTCTATTCTAAGGAAAGAACATAAACAAGTCACTAATTTAGAGGCACAAGAATTGGGTTTTAAGCATTGCGGCAGCACGCTGTGGTTGAGAGGGTCACCAAGCAACCTTCCTGTAAAGTCTGCGCGTGGTTTCACACCAGCAAGGTGGTGTCACAGAAGACCCCCTCTTATGCGGTCTTCCATCTGGATGAGAAACAGGCCATTTTAGAGATGTGCAAGTGTTTTCCTTAATAGCACATCTCATTGCGCAATAGAGAATAAAGACTGACCGACTCAACTTTTTACTATGAATTTACCATCAGGAAAGTCACATCCCTCTCCTTCCATTTCCATTTATTTATTTGTTATTTATTTTGCTATAAGAACATACACAATCTTCCCACACGCTACTGAAATAAGTACAGTTTAACTACCTTTTGTTTTTTCCTTTTTTTCTCAAAATTTCTTGAGAGTAGTGTTAGAAACAGTATGTGTTACATATGTAGATTCAAATACTTTGTGATCTAGGCAGTATGACCTTCATCTCATGGCAGAGGATTAATGAATTACACAACGTCCAACTTCCCTTGCCAAAGACGAGAAGTGAGAAACAAGGACAGGGAACTTAGGGGTGTACTGCCATCTGCATGTGGTCAAACACGTGTGGATCGCTGTCTGTGCAAAAGGGAAGGGCACAGAACTCCAAGTCATCGATCCTGCAAAGCACAAGTCATTTTTTGAATCTGGTTGGAAATATTATCACTCAAATTTTTAGGTTAAATAACAACAAAATAGAGTTAGGTGACGTTTGTAATTTATCTGAATTAATTACATTACTTCCTTGCAATATGATATTTTATTTAAACGTACTATAGGCTATTATTGAAGTGAGTTCAGACAGGACTGGAAAAACATCCTAAAATAAGTAAGCCCTATTCATGTGCTAAAAATATAATGATGGAAAAAGTTATAAACTAAGAAAACATCAGCTTTGAAAATGAATTTCCTTTAAAACTCAAATATTCAATGTAATCTGATTCTTCAATTGTAAAATAACAAAATAAATTAGCAAGGGAAGACAAGTCAAACCTTTTATTTAACATTTTAAAAAAGTTGTTACCTTACCTTTTTTTCTTAGAAAATAAATACCAAAACATAAAATTTGTTTGTTAGGGTTAAATAAACAAATTTATTATTGAGTTTGGAAAAAACAGTCTCAATTGTTGGTGTTAGAGTGTGTACATTATTTACCATTCAAAAACTTACGTTGAGTTCTCCATTTAATGAGTAAAAATTCATCTAAAATTCACGATCTCCAAGAATTTGCCATACTTGATATTTAAATTCAGAGGCACAGTTTGAACATATGATGTTATAATTTAAATTATTATCAAGAAGAGGCTGGAGCGGTGGCTCTGGGGTTACAGCGCTTGCCCCGCATGCACAAGTACACAGGTTCAAACCCCAGCTAAGTGCCAGAGCAATGAAAGCCCCGTGAAAAACTCAGTAAAACAAACTGATTCTCTCTGTCTCTCTCTCACTGTCCCTTTCTCTTTAAAAAAAATTATTATAAAAAGGTCATTCTTCCTTTGAGTGAGACAAGTATGCCCTAATTTTACTTATAATCAAAGTGAAGCCTCATAGTGCGTATTTCTCATGTTTGGAATTGTCTTGTTCTATCATCACCCGATTGGAAATCAACAAGTTCTGCGTTGTTCTGCACAGATCTTCGACTCCGACCCAGCACTGACAGTGTCACGATGATCGGAGAACGCAGCTCTTGGAAGTGCTCTGAGTGCACCTGGTGTATGAGCTGCTGTGTGATCCCAAGTTCTGGGATCACTAACTAAGGCTGAAGGCAATCAACTGCACTTGTCGGTGCCTTAAGGCCTGCGAGGTTACTGACAGGACTCACGACACGGAAGACCCCCAGGCTTCTCGAAAGCAAGGAGCCTTTTCTGTTCTGATGTTTACAGTCACAGAATAAACAAGCCTGATGGCTTTGACATGCATCAGGTAATTATGTTAACACACACTGTTTTAATGCAGGGAAGAAAGGGACATAGGAGCATTTATCAACGTCCATTTTATAGCTAATTACTTCATTCACAAACAATTCTGTAGCGATGCATACGATGCATTCTGAATATTTGTACTTATTAACTTTTAAAGTTAGTTTAGCAGAAAGCAGCTGTTTCTGCATAATCTGTGCGTGCTTCTCCTTATTGTGATAGGAGCTGCATCAGGATAGCTCACTTAAATGGCCTGTCCCATGGCATTATGGTTTTACATCAAAATGAATGCCATGTTCTGCCAAGTTTGAATAAGGGCTTCCAGCAAAAAGAAAAACAGGCAGGCAAAGAAGCCTTTCTTCACCTGTATATTCTAACACACACACAAGTACAGTGTGAAGGAGACGACAAATGGGCTACACAATATTCACGAGAAGCTGACTTATAAACGTGCTTATTCTCTGCAGAAGTAGGAAGCTCTTCAGCTACCAGAACCTAAGACACTAAAGCCCTATGAGGCATTGTGCCCCTAAGGAAGCTGCCTAATCCCCTCAGGGAAATAAACCAAAACAAAACCTGAGGGCTTTACCCTCCTACATGACCCGTTCTTCTGTACCTCAAAGAAAATCTCATATCTGTCCCCTAATTCCTTCTGCAGCCTGCGATTTTCTTTCTGGATGATCATCAGCAACATTCACACAGCTGTAATAATTTTAAAGAAATGACTCTTAGTTGCTCCTTCCGTCTTTATGAGAGCAAATATTTGCCAAGTGTGTCAGGAAAATTGCTGTATAATAGCCTGTATATACCTTTTGGTATCTGCAAGAATTTACTGTTTATCCTGTCAAATAACACAAAAGGGATAAATGGATAAATCCCATTCCTCCCATGCAGGATGGGGACTTAATCCAGAACACAGCCCTGACGTTATTCCAATTTCCACACCCAAACCACATTCAGATGTGTGAAGGTGAGCGGTAAGGTTAGAGGGACCGCGAGCTGATGATGCTGCAGGAGGCCTGGGTCTAGAGGAGCCCGCTGTCTATCCGCTGTGCTCTCTAACACCACCCGTCCTGGGAAAGACTGAGCCAGGACTGTGCTGCAGAGAAGCCCGGGAGTGGGGAGACACACGGCGACACAGGGCTTTCTCATTAGCATTCGCCAACTAGAAGCCACTTCTCGACTTGCAGCTATTAGACTGATGGCGTCCTCTAGGATCTCCTGTAACTTTGTGGTGTGAATGATATGAAAGATACTGTAGTTTGATACTGACAAGTGACGTAATTTGGGGTATTTAATAAATCTACGAAAATCTACAAGTTAATTTTTCACAAGCTCATCACTGTAATAAAGTTTGTTCATCTTTTCTAATGCCCTATATTGCAGCAAACCGAAAATCTACTTAGTGATGAGAAAGTTACAGTACAAGAAAATTCCCTTAACAATGAAATATAAAGGAATTATAACCAAATAAGCTACGATCTCACTAATTTTTAGAATAAGTGAACTCTAAATAACACATTACTCATTCATTCCAAAATTGTCATTCACATTTGTTATCCACAGCCTTGTGGTCACATTGGAAAATAAACTTTGACAAACTAAAGACTTGAAGAGCTGGTGGCATGTGACAGTGGTGACCCTCCTTTGTGTCTTCATCGTTTCATTTTTGTTTCCATCCTTACGCTCACAGCAATGCCCTCTTTAGCTCTCACTGGATCCCCCCACCCCATGGGGCTCCTGGCAGAAAGTCTCTCAGCTGTGTCATTTCAAGAGCCGCTTGCTCTTCTAGTCTTTTGCACAATTTCTAATGCCACATAAAACATGCAGTGGCGTTTGTGCACGTGTGTGAATGCCTGGGTGTGTGTGAGAGGGACAGGGCCGCACCTAGCTGCTCCAATCTGTGATTCCAAGGACTGTGGAACCCACTGATAAGATGCAGGTGAAAGTCCACAAAAGTAGAGTATGAAAGCACAGATTAAAATAATTCTTTTCTTTTTTTTTTTTTAAGATAGAGGGACAGTGAGAGAGACAGAAAGAGAGAATCAATTTTTATTTAGTTTTTCACACGGCTTTTGCTGCTCCAAGTCTTTGTTGTGAATGTAGGTGCTGGAGTTCGAACTTGTGAACTCCTGCATGCCAGGCAAGCACCGTAACTGCTGAGCCGCTGCTCCAGCCCTGAAGTAATTCTTATGGCCAAATATCTGTGTGGCTATGTACCCACCTCCAGCAAGGCAGGCTTCACCCAGACAGGCCCTTAGATGGCATGCACAGAGGCCAGCCTGCATGCCCTCCAGGCAGCAAGGGCACTTACCTGTGTCCTGTCCACATAAGAGGCTTCACACTTCCTTTATTCTAGGACTGAATTCGCACTCATTCCAACTCTGCATGTATAAGTGCACTAGACTTAAGTAGTACAGAGAATAAGCAACAAAGATTACTGCTGACTTCTCAGCCCAGGAAGTAAGTTATGGGTGGGAAAGAATGGGGAAAGATTTCTGCACACCCTGAACTTACTGATCTGTATAGCACAGTGACTCCGGGTCCTAAAGAGACACTGCTAAGACTCACAGCTGCCACATGCTCCCAAGGTATGCCAGTACCTTGTGGCACACCTCTAAAGTTACCGCCTAGGATTGCTACTGAGTGGATGCTCGACACTGTGCCGTGGTTATTAAACATGATATTCACTCGTTACAGCAACCTTAAACAGAATATAGTTATTTACAGTTCACACGTGGGGAAATCCAGTGTCCTCAGGCTAGGTGGCTTCCCCAAAGCTGTACCTAAATCAGATTCTAATGAATCTCCTATTCTTTCCACTACAAAGCTTACTATCCCTTTTCTTCACTTATAGTTCAACTACAGTTCTTTGCTAAAAGGTAAAACTCGTGTGTTCTACTTCAGCCTTTTCCAATATGCTTTATACCATCATCAAGAAATTCAGTTCTCCAATATAAAACTGTAATTATGCACATGCTAGGCACTTTTAAAAATGTGACATCCACATGTGTTTCTTAAAGGCTCCTGAAATGTAATTCAGCAAAATATCTCAGCAGTTTTTTTAAGACTTGTGTTTATTGTACCTATTTTCCTAGCACTTTAAATTAAGGAAAAGAGATAATAATGGTGCAAGATGTCTTGATACATAGATGGCTAGATAGATGGATGGCCAGAGAGATGGATGGCTAGATAGATGGATGGCCAGAGAGATGGATGGCTAGATAGATGGATGGCCAGAGAGATGGATGGCTAGATAGATGGATGGCCAGAGAGATGGATGGCTAGATAGATGGATGGCCAGAGAGATGGATGGCTAGATAGATGGATGGCCAGAGAGATGGATGGCTAGATAGATGGATGGCCAGAG
>PVKS010000615.1:0-69622 GCA_004027875.1 Aplodontia rufa | reverse complement strand
ATGGCTAGATAGATGGATAGACACATAGATGACTAGATGGATGGAGAGGTAGAGAGCTACATAGATGGATGGCTATGTAGATGGGTAGATGGATGGATGGCTAGATAGAGACATGAATGGATGGATGGATGGATGGACGGATGGATGGATGGGTCGATACAGAGATATATAAATAGATAAGACAGAAACACATGGATATCACAACCTAATATGGTATTAGTTGAACAAATCTGCTGCTAAATGTCCAATATTACTGTTGTTACTTTCTCTTCTGGCTCACTTGAGAAATCATTCATTTACTCTTTCTATTCAATTACTAGAAAAATAATCCATTTTAATATTAACCTTAAAACATGACTTTTGTGATACTCTCCTCCTCACAGCGTGAATCAAATTTCATTGATAATTACTATAATGATTTTAAAAGATCACAAAATGATGATAAAAAATAGGATTAACAATAATAATTTCTCATGATTATTCAGGACGTGAGGTGCCCCAGGTCTTACAGTTTATACACGCTTTGCCCCTTACAATTTGTAACACTCTTTTAGGAAGGTATCCTCTTTTCATCCTTATAGTAGACACTGGGCAGACTGACTTTGTTTAAGCTTCAGAATTCACTGCGTAGACTTAAACCATGATACTACTGCAAATTAACTGCATCACCTTCAAAAACTTACTTAACTTCAGTCTTCTTCAACTTTCCCATCTGCAAAAACCAAAAAATATCCCTACCTTATAGGTTTTCTTGCAAGAAGTAAACAAAATATTTCCGAAGTGCTTAGAACAGAGTTTGACCAATAGTAAAAGCTTCCAAATGGTTTTTAGGTCCACACTCATTCTTATGGAAAGCCATTTAAAGTGACGACATCTATTACAGTCCACTGCACCTGACATGGTCAAAGCCTTAGGAGAAATAAAGGAAAACACTGTCATACCTGTGTATCCAGTTTTGCAAACACAGTTGAAGCCTCCTGGGAAGTTCTGGCAGATGGCCCCGTTCTTGCAAGGACTGGGCAGGCACTCGTTGATGTCCCTCTCGCAGGCCCTTCCAGTGAAGCCTTCAGGGCAGCTGCACGAGAATCCCCCCACCAGGTTGTGACAGGTGCCACCGTTGTGGCAAGGGGCTGGGAGGCACTCGTCCACGTCCACGTCACACCAGCTGCCGGCGTACCCAGGCAGACACCTGCAGAGGAAGGGCTGCAGGGGCACGTTGGCCACCAGGATGACGGGCAGGCTCTCCTGGCTCCTGAGCAGCGGGCTCACAGCCAGTCTCTTCATGCAGCTGCCCCCGTTCTGACAGGGACCGTGACTGCAGGGGTCATGGTCCACAGACTCCACCTTCACTCCACTCTGCCGGAGCAAGATCTCTTTGATGCTTTCAAAGAAGGTGGCGACACCACTGGGGTTCACATACTGGTTAGCATTTCGCTTCACGGCTGCCAAAAGAAAGGTCCTGTTGTTGTCCTCGTAGGCTCCATAGAGCTGCACGGCAGTGCCCAGGCCCGTCAGCTGCGAGCTGGCGATGCGCAGGAAGTGAAGGTAGTGGTTGGTCAAGAAGTCCCTCACAGATGGCACAGCCACGCGGAGAAGAATGCTGTTGTCCACTGTGGCATTGGAGAACCCTGCAAAGAAGACGCGAATGCTGCTTGTGACTGCACTGTGGACGCCGTCGTTGCTAAGGACGGTCAGGTCAAATGTGCCATCCGTGGACCTGGCCTGGGAACTCAGGTCACAAGTGCCCCCTGGAATGCTGAAGAGGCTGGTCACCCCAGAAGTCAGGGAACAGTGGAAGCTATCCAACACATCTGGGTCCTGTGGCTTCACAGAGCCTAAAATGCCCCCAGGAAACAGGCTGCCATAATAGTTAACAAATATCTCCACCGTCCGAGACTGTGACGGGTTGTCATTCTGGTCTAGGACCGTGATGTGCACGGTGCCAGTGGAAGACATCTGAGGAACCCCAGAGTCCCTGGTAACCACAGACAGGTAGAATTCTGCAATCTGCTCCCTGTCGATCTCCCTGGTGGTGCTCAGAACCCCAGCAGTGTTGAGGCTGAAGTAATTGGTGGCAGGCCCCGTGCTGAGCAGGTAGTAGGTGAACGGGCCCTGATTCGGAGGCAGGTCGGGGTCAGTGGACTGGAGGGTCATCACCAGGGCTCCAGGGCGCTTGTTTTCCATGACCTCTCCTTCCCTGAGGGTCAGCACAGGCCCATTATCATTTATGTCTTCCAGGGTGACCAGCAGGGAGGCACTGCCTGTGGCCGAGGGCGTCCCCGAATCGACAGCCAAGACCGTGAGGTTGTACACAGGCAGGGTTTCTCGGTCTAACTCTGCAGTGACCGTGATCTGTCCCGTCTGTGGATTAATGGAAAAGGCACCATTTTCGTTCCCTGAGCCAATGAAGTAAGAGAATCTGCTCCAGCTGGGGATGGAGTCGGAGTCAAAGGCACTGACGAAGGTCACGTGCGTGCCTATGGGCACCCCTTCGCTGATCTGAACACGGTAGGTGCTCAGACTAAACACAGGAGGGTCGTTGGCATCGAGCACGGTGATATTCACGGTGACCTCATCGATGTCTGCACCCCTGATGCTGCCAAAATTCTTAGCCAACACCTTTAAAGACACCCTCTCTTCTTTCTCTCTATCAAGAAGTCCAGAAACATAGATCTGCCCAGTCCTCTTATTGATCTGAAAACCTTTCTTCCGACTGTCACCAAAAATCAAGTAGCGTACCTCTCCATCAGCACCCATGTCACGGTCGCTGGCAAACACTTCTCCCACAGTCGTACCCTGAGGCGCAGCTTCTGAGATCTCAAAATAGTAAAGCTTGGAGACGAAGCGTGGCACGTACTCATTGGTGCCCTTCAGCTGCACGGTGACGGTGGCGAAGCTGCACCTTTCTTCATCCGGGACGTTGAAGGCCTTCACGGTGAGGTGGTAGCTCTGCTTGGTTTCAAAATCCAAGAAGCCTTGCGTGGTGATGACGCCCGTGTTGGGGTCGATGACAAAGAGGTCACTGTCAGACGACTGCACAGTGTATGCCACCACAGCGTTGGCCCCTGAGTCTGCGTCTGTTGCATTTAGGTGGATGACTGTGGTCCCACTTGGAGCATTTTCCAGGACAGTGGGGAAGTATTCATCAGGAACAAACACTGGAGAATTGTCATTCACGTCAACCACATTTATAGTCACACTGCAGTACCCGGTTCTGGCAACCCACCCTCCGTCCGTGGCACTGATGGTCATTTCATGTTTCTGGCAGAGTTCATAATCGAGTGCTTTGGCTAAAGTCAACACACCTGTGGAGGAGTTGATGG
The DNA here is from genome assembly GCA_004027875.1 of Aplodontia rufa. Taxonomy (NCBI): domain Eukaryota; kingdom Metazoa; phylum Chordata; class Mammalia; order Rodentia; family Aplodontiidae; genus Aplodontia; species Aplodontia rufa. The sequence continues at coordinate 66,299 of PVKS010000615.1, read as the reverse complement.
CAAAGATGCCGTCCTCGTTTCCCGAGGAGATACTGTACCTTATCATTCCATTCGTGGCTGCATCTCGGTCTCTCGCAGAAACGGTTCTGACCACGGCCCCAATCCTGTGGCTCTCCGGGATGGTCGCGCTCATGTGGCTCTGGGAAAATTCAGGCGTGTGATAGTTTTCCTCTGTGACAGTTATTTGAACGGTGGCTTGGGAAGAAAGTGGAGGGTTTCCCTTGTCCTTTGCTGTGACAGTGATCAAAAAGTTTTGATTCAAGTCAGGAATCAGGGAAGAAGCTACTGTAATCCACCCCGTCTCACTGTCCAACTTAAACTTTCCTAAATGATTTTCATTAGAAATAAAGTACTCCACTTCAGAATTCAACCCAAAATCTCTGTCATCTACTGCAGTCACTTTGATCAACTTTGTACCGACTTTGACATTTTTGGTGACTGGAGTAAAGTACTTATTTTTAAGAAATTGAGGTGGGTTGTCATTACTGTCCACTGTGTTGATGGTGACTGTTGTCTCGCTCAGCAGGGGAGGATTACCTCGGTCTGAAGCTGTCACTATGAAGCTATGCCTGTTGATGTTCACATTGCTGAAGCCAGTGACGTTTTGGTATTTTAAGACCTGCTTATTGAAAATCTCTCCACTGGTGGCATTAATCCTGAAGTACTCCGACTGGGATTTTATAAAATAAAATACTTGTCCGTTTGGTCCCTCATCAGGATCCGTGGCAGATACCTGGGTCACTTTAGAGCCAATCTCGGGAAGTTCAGGGCAGTCCAAATAATAGGAGGGTCTGCTAAATCGTGGAGCATTATCATTGATGTCTGTGACAGATACTATGACATCTGTACTTACGGTCCACCCAGAATCATGTGCAGAAACGCGGATCCTGTAGCGGTCTGTGTCCTCCCTGTTTAGAGGTCTGCTAATGATGATGTCTCCTGTGCTGGGGTTAATGGTGAAGGGGAGGCTGGTGTCCACTATGGAATATCTGCTAATTGCATTTACACCGATGTCTTCATCGGAGGTGGTCACCCGTGTAACCGTGTACCCTAAGGGGGAATTTTCAGGAATGTGGGCACTGAATATTTGAGAAAACCTAGGGGCATTATCGTTTTCATCCAGAACATTGATGATGACTGTCACGGAGGTGCTCTGGGAAGGGGACCCTTTGTCTGAAGATTTTATAGTGAGCACATAATGAGAGACCTTCTCTCTGTCTAAAGGTCGAATACTTCTGATTTCACCAGTAGCATGATTGATGCTGAAACTGTTTTCTTGGTTGCCGTTAACAATTTCATAATCTAGCTGTCCATTTGGCCCACTGTCTTTGTCCACTGCTGAAACAGTAAGTATTTTTCGGGGAGAAAGATTTTCTAGTATTTGAGATACAAATGGATCTTCTTTGAAAGTCGGGGAATTATCATTGACGTCCAGTACTGTGATGTCAAGTTTCTCATAAGAAGAGAAAGGAGGGAAGCCTCCATCCCTGGCTTCTATCCACACTACGTATTTTTGTATTTTCTCAAAATCTAAAGGTTGGCTAATGGACATTTGCCCTGTCAATTGATCAATTTGGAAAGTATTGCCAAGATTCCCACTTGCAATGTAGTAGGACAAAGTTTCTCCTCTCAAAGAGGACCCTGTGATGGTGGTGACAAGAGTGCCCACGGGCTGGTTTTCGGGAAACATGAATGTCTGTTCTTTGGCTCTGACTTTAGGGAAATCTGCCTTGTTCACAAATCTAACAGTCACTGTGGTAGAATCTATCTTTGGAAACGGACCACCATCCTTCACGTGGACAGAAAATGTCACTTCTGAAGCACCATTTAGGGGCCCAGCTGCCATGATAGCTCCCCTCAGAGGGTCTATATGAAATTTTTCAGAGTTTCTACCCGAAAGTGAAAAATGCAATTCAGAATTGGGTCCAATATCAGCATCGGTGACTGTAACTGCAAATACAAAGGAACCTAGAAAAGAAGGAGTGTATCGTTATAATCATGTAGAACCTAAATAAAATGTTTGGTAGTAGGTTATTGCATATAAACCTTACATTTTTGCTTGATATGACTTCTTTGGATTATTGGACAGAACAATTTCTCCTAAATTTATCAGAAATTCCCAAGTCAAATCTGCTTAATGATAGTCTTCAGAAACTGACCTTTCATTTTTCTCATTAAAACTCATACGGTCGGCTGGATTTAATATTTTTCAGTACGCCTTTGAAAGAGGCACAGGGAAGACAACTGGTTAATCATTCAGAATCATAGTTCCTAGGGGAAAATTTGTACATAGCACAGCCTTCTAACAAACACAATAATATGTGCACTCCGCAAAGAGTTACGCTTCTGCCCAGGGAGAGAAGATCATTGCTCTGTCACGTCTTAAAATACCTTTGAATTACTATGTATGTGATCTTGTCAATGTCAGCGATATCTTTTTAAAAATTACTGTTGACTCCTTCTAACCATTGTTTCATGGCAAAATTATTTTAACCTGTGAGCTACTCTTGCATGGACATAAAAGAATGTACATATATGTATAAATAAAATAACCACAATGTGATATGAAATGAGAACTGAGGAAGGAAGGGTTCAATTTGGATTCCAAAATGTCGTGTTTGGAGTAAGTGCCAACAGAGCAGATTGTGGTAGTAATGCGCAGAAAAACTTCCATAAGGACAGCTTTTTTCCAATAAATTCATTCAGAAAACCTTCCCGAACACCCCTACAATAAGAGTTTGTGACAAAAGTCATAAGTCTTTTATAAAAAGAAAAATCAAGTGACTTCTATTAATCACAGTAAATCTAGCAAGGAAAAGATGCCTAGCCACACCTCATTTTGCAGGGGAGATGCGGTCCTGCCCACCGCACCCTGAATGTAATTAGCATCATTCCAGTTAAAGACCTTCATCAGGGATTTATTATTTGGATTTTTACATGTTTTTTTGATAAAATGTTGGCACATACATTTATGAATTTTAGAGTTTCAATTGATACCATTTAGACATTCTGAAATTTACAGAAAAATCCCTAAAGGAGGAATGTTGAATCCATTTATTTTTTCTTCTAATTAAAAAATTTTGAAGCAAGGAAAATTAAATTGTAAGCTGTATTTCTCTATTTTCCTGTTTGAAACCTCATCTTCAAAACTTAGAATGGTGTAGTATCTATGCAATTCTTAAGAGAGCAAGCAAATGATACCAAACCAATTGTAAAAAAGATGTGGAAGGGTACGTGCACATTGTCAGCAACCTTACTAACTGACTGATGCTCATCCAACAAAAACGAAGCAGAAATAAATACTATTTAGAACTTTTGTTAGACATATTTTAAATGCTTTGAAGAATTGAAGTAAAATTTTTATGCCCTACCAATAATTATATTTGAATGCCTATTGCCTCCCAGATAGTGTTTCAAGTGCTGGGAATACAACATGAAAAACAGACTCTGTCCTTCCTCTCAGGGAGCTCACGCACCAATCCCCTCAGAGAAGAGCCATCTTTAACTGTGAGGAAATATCTGTCTTACTCATTTAGAATTTTCAAGTGATGTTAGGAAATAGTAATAGGAACCCAGATGCCCCTTGCTGGACGAGTGGATTCAAAAACGATGATATATATATATATATATATATATACACACACACACACACACACACACACATAAATACATATATATGTTCTACTCTGTTATTAGAGGGAACGATATCATGGCATTTGCATCCAAATGGATGGAGATGGAAAAATTATTCTGAGTGAAATATCCCAAACTCATAGACTCAAGGGCTGAATGTTTTCTCCCATAGGTGGAAGCTAGAGTAAAATCTAGGGCAGGATGAAAGTTAGCTAAGTTTAAGTAATAAATTCACCATAGTTGAAATTTCACATGAGCTGGGGGAATCATAACTATGAAAGTGGTGGGAAAAGGAAGGGAGGCGGGGAGGGCAGAGAGGGATTGGGGGGTTATCAATGCAACTGGAAACTCTCGACTCCCATGAGAAGCCCAACTATATACGGGCAGGCAGAGAAACTCAGAAATTTCAAAAATTAATATACGTGTATATGTTTATTTCTATCTATAACATAGAGGTAGTGCAGAGAAGACGTGAGAGCAGGGAGTGGACGAAGGGGGGAGACCCTGGACTAAGATCGGCCTTAACTCACTTAGTCAATATCAATCTATGCATGAATATGTAATAACCATTCCCTCCAATATGTAATGCTATGTTAAACAAATTTTAAAAAGAAAGAATAATAGGAAAGATGTGGTAATTATAAAATCCTCTGCACAATTGGTTTGGGCAAAGGAGTTACCTTACAGGATTCAAATTTTCTTCAATTTCATTGGGCAAAACAACCCAAATTTTAGAGGATTTGCAAAACAAGGCTATATCAGAAATGCATATGTATAGAAATAACACAAATGCATTCACAGAAAACATTGACTTATTAGTTTATATATTTGCAGTGGCCTCAGAGTTGGGCTGATTACCTGGCAGCGCAGGAGACGGGATGTGAGTGACGTATGGGTGATGTTGGAACCTGGGTGGATTGTCGTTGACATCAGTCACAGTGACCAGCACACTGGTAGAGCTGGACAGAGACTCTGGGGATCCTGCGTCGCTGGACACCACCACTAAAGTGTAGTTGTCTTTTGTCTCCCTGTCCAGCAGAGCGCTCGTGATGATCAGTCCTGTGGACGGGTTAATGGTGAACTGCGAGTTCCCACCAATGAGGCTGTAACTAAAGCAGAGAGCAGAGTCGAGTCGGGCGAGTAAGATCACGCACAGTGAAGGCACCCTGCTAGAAGGTGAATTTTTCCAACTTTTAGTGAACATCACATTGACAATCTTTCTTCTAAAATGACCGATGACCTCAAGGAGAAAGCCACAAGGTTTTCAGGATTCTCAAATCTTGAAAGCTCACAAAATAAACCCACAGCACTTCCGTGTTTTCAATAAATGAGCCTGAAAGTGCTCAAATGCTCCAATGCTGCGGTTAGCGGCCATATCATAAATGCATATTTTAAAAATCAGACTAAAATTGTTTTTCTGTTCTATACCATTTTCAAAGAGAGTCAGTTTCAGAGCTCATTCATTGAAGACAACACTTGGCATTTGACACAAGCCGGCTATCCAGACAACTAGGGAACTGCTTGTTTATGGTGTTCCCCATGGCCAGCCCCTCTTTTGTCATTCCTCATGTGGCTGGGCTGCTTTCTGTAGGGACAGGCGTGACATCTTCCTGGATAGCTTGATGCTAACCAGACTGGATGCAAGGCAGGACTTTGCACTAAGAGCCGCCTCTCTCTTCTTTCTGGAGAGAGAAGACATCTGGACACATTGCTGGGGCCACGTCTGAGGTGGGGACCCAGAGATCAGTTAAGAAAAGCAGCTTAACCCGAAGGTTCAGAAACAGACTACGGTCTACAGAGTTGGAGGGTAGGGAGAAAACAGGCATCTTTAACCTGTTTGCTCTTTACACCAACAAGCTCAGATTCTTTCTGGGGCTGTGTGTTTCCATGGCTTGTGTCCACATAAACAAAGCAATAGGAAGTGTCGCGTAGCAGCAGCAGATGAAGAAACACCACGAAGCCAGTGGTGTGTACCGTCCTATTGTGCTCACAGCGCAAAACAGATATTTTGGTCTTTTTTACTCTGTTTTAGTGAAATAATAAACTATTTGAGAGCTGATATTTAAAAATAAGAATGCAGTGGCTCAGCAATTATGGCGCTTGCAAGGCTTGCCTCGCATGCGCAAGGACACGGATTCGACCCCAGTTCCACGTACACAGCAAAGTGTCGGAGCAATGAAACCACATGAAAAACTAAATAAAATTGATTCTTTCTCTCTCTCTCTCTCTGTGTCTCACTCACTGTCCCTCTCTCCCTTGAAGAATAAGAATCCTATCAAAATTATAACAAAACAGGAGAATAGAGGTTGAGTTGAGAAATGACTTCAGGATTGATAAAGCAGTGGCATTGCTCAGATTTCTAATGTGCTTTCAAGATACCTCCTGTCAGAACTGAGGCTGAATCAAAACAGAACTGATGGTATTTCCTTAAATATAAATGATGCTTTATAAATCTTAATTGCTGCCCTATCCAGTGCATGATATCTATTCCCTTTATTAAAAAAAAAAAAGTCAATGGTTCACAAATACAGTCTTTAAAATTGGGAATTCAGGACTTTTAAAAATCTCAGATTACCTTACTTTTTGAGGAAGCTTTTAGGAACCTGAATTATGAGAAGTGTGTGCTTATACTTTTGAAATCTCCTTGCTATGGGTGGATGTAGAAATTACCCAGTAATTTATTAAGAAAAAAAAGTTTTTCATATTGTTGTAAACTTTCTTAAATAGCTTTATGACAATAGATCAGGGTTCAAAGGTTTATTCCCTTAAACATTCAAAAATTAAAATTTACTACCAATGACGAAAATGAGTGCCAATCTGGATGTGGGGTTTTTCTACACAGCAACAGGATGGTGTGGTGGAAGGTGTAGCATGTGGAACGGAAAGTGTGGCCTCTGGCCCAGGTCTAGCTAACTAAGAAAGGAGCCTTACACCGTGAGCGCGGGTTCACTATGTTATGCCCTCGTGTATGCTACTTCCTGTCGGATGTCTGTTTAAATGTAGGTGATAAATTCAGAATTTTTAAAAATTAAAGAATAAATTGTTATATAAATATGTGGCTTTTTTCTGGACTTTAAGTTCTAAAATGCATGAAAAGTGTATTTTAAATATGAGAGTCTGTAACATCACTTGCATACAAATTTATAATCTTAACATAAAAAAGGAGAGAAGAACTTCGGGCAGCTCCCTAAATAGGTGGCGGCGGAGATACACATGCGCAGCTTTCTGCCACCTCTCTTATTTGAGATTGCTTGGGTTCCCATCACTCACGGAGAGCTTTCCTGCCTTTGTGGTCCACACATTGAATTTTTGTAAGGTTTTAACTTTATGAGATTGGGTCTTGTGCTGTCTTCTGAACAGTTAAACATCTTGGCTGCTCTTTAAACATCCCCGCATGTTACCGACTTCTCAGTATGTACTGAACACTCTACTGGGGAATTTACACATCTTGTCATTTAAAACTCAAAACACCCCTTACAGTTTGGTTTTAATTTGAGATTTTTTATAGATGAAGTATCTAAATGTGAAGGAGATTAAAATAGTCACACAAAGAAACTCACAATCCGTAACTGGTCGATGTAGAGTTTTATTTTCTGTCTTTATAGCTTCAGCATGCTCATCTTCCATTACGTTAGAACATAAAGAAGGTCAGGCCCAAACAGGGGACCCTAATGGGAAGGAACAATGCCTCGTGAGGAAGCTGAAGCCACAATGCACTCTTCTGATGTCAACATAGCGTGGGTTACAGGGACAGAGTTCAAGGAGATCCAATAAGGGCCTTACTGTGTTTCACCACATAACTGTGGCAGATTTCATGCCAAATTGTTTGGAAAAACATGGGTTGCACCATTATGTGAAGTTGTTTTTCTTTTATTTTTGCTTTTATTGTTAAAAATCACTTCTTAGGATGCATGGGATACTCTCGAAGAATGTGGTGGCGATGATGTTGTAATGAAACACAGTGATTTGTTTTCTGATTTGAGAATAAGAAATCACTGTTTCACATTACTTTCACATGAGATCCTCATTATCTGAACTCTGAACCCATTGTGATGCATTTGTAAAGCTAAAATATCTCCATGGATACTTTTGGGCCTTTTTTCTTCCCCTTGAGGTCTACTGGGGTCATAAGGCACCGTGGTGCTTGGTGAGCGAATATGATTGTTTACAACAGTTGAGCTCTCAGACTTCAGAGCAGTTCACCTGAACACAAGTGTTCACCATACCAATGACCCTTAAACTCATAGTTTCCTAACCTTTCCCAACTTCTGTCTTTGTCTATAAAGTGGTGATCACATGTGCACGTTTGTTTAGCAGTCATGACTATTCGGGGGATTCTGTATAAAAAAATATTTTGCACAGTATTCCACACAAGGTAAACACTCAGAGGCCTAGGGTCACACACATTACAGACCATATGCACACACACAATTCAAAGATGTTGATTAGCACATATAATCTGCTATAGAACATGTGTACACACACAATTATGAAATGTTGATCTAGCACGTAATATCTACTGTAGAACATATATATTCAATTATGAGATGTTAATCTAGCACATAAATCCACAACAGAAAATGTATATATGTATAACTAGAAAAAGTTAATCTAGTATATATAGTCTATCATATTTCATAATAGGGAAGTAAGGACTTTGGGGGACATGGTGCTTATAATGCCAACAGAACATCAAGTAGAGTATGTCCATCAGAGCTCTAACATGATGGGAAACCCTGGAACAGAGTCAGTGTTGATATTACAGACCTGGGGGTCTCCTGCAGAGACTTGAAGGTTATAGCCACGGAGATGGGCTGATCTCTCTCTCTCTCTCTCTCTCTCTCTGTCTTTCTCTCTCTCTCTCACACACACACATACACACAGAAATAAAGAAAAAGAATTGAGAAAAACTATTGTAGGGAATATTTGATTAATACAGTATCAAATGAGTACACAGACTGCTCAGCAGACATGGATATGTACGTAAAGAATCTTGATTTCAACCTTACGCACAAAATGAAAGAAAAATATGTACAAAAGAAATGCAAAGCAAGGGCGAAGGTGACAGTGCCACAGAACTGTGAAGTGGTCTCGGGCTGCAGAAGCCACAAGACACTCTTTACCGCGATGATTAACACAGGGCCCCCTTGCAGAAGGTGAGATTGAGGGTAAGTTCTAAAAGGGCTGTGGGTCTTTCAATAGAGTTGAAAAGGGAGAAGGCAGAGTTCTAGCTAGAGTCTGGCAAACCTGTTCTGTGGAGGTGCAAAGAGACACTTTCAGCTCTGTGGGTCACAGATCTCTGTTGCTGTGCACACCCTGCTATGGACAGCACGGATGGACAGCACGTGTGCAAATGCACGTGGCTGGGTTCCAGTGTGCTTTACCTACAAAGGCTGGCTGCCAGCTACAGTCCACTTACACTTGGTCTCACTATGGAAGGACTTGAGCACAGCAAGGAGACTCAGGAGGCTCTGATCCTCCCCAGGTGCATAAAGTGATCTGTGAAGCTGGAGTTTTGGCTATATGTTTGAGCATTTGTGCAGAACGAGTGTGAAAACACTAGGACCATTTATGCTCTGACTGGATTACAGAGACCAGGGCTTATGCCACAGGCAAAGTGCAAGGTAAAGGCTTTTGAGGAAGCAGTGTCACTGCTCAGGAGAGCTCAGGAATGCTCCAACTGGCTTGGTCATGGCCACTGCCCTTCCAGGTACTGGCTCCTCCTTGGCTTCCCCCAAGTTACTGCCCACAACACAGAAGAATCATTGCAAAACATGAACGGGCCATGTTATGGTACTGGTTAAAACATTTCCACTGCTTCTTCCACCAGAAGGAGACCAAAATCATTGATGGCTTCTTATGGAACACTGGTCCCTCCCAGTCGCCTCCCGCCATATTGAAAGGCGTCGCCCCTCTAACGCCACGCATGGCTCTGCCTTGTGTCTGCTCTTGTCTGCCTAGAATGTCTTCCGTCCTTTATTCTCCGTCTTTGTAAAAACGATTAAAAACTCAAAGCTTCTATTGATTTTTATCAAGTAGCATTAATTATATTGCTCCTTCCACCCATTCTGGGCTTAAGCTTGTTACAAGGAATGCAAGTACAGGATTACAAATTTCTTCTCAGATTTCGCTGCCTGCATTAGGGACCTCCACCACCTAAAGCCTCCCAATTTAGCTAAGATCTGCAAACACAGTGAAGGCTGCCTAATTGTATAGCGCAGTGGAGTATATAAGATTGGGGGATTAGAAGCCAGAGTGAGGGCAGTAAGTTAACGTTCGTGGGAGTCGTGCAGGCATGATGTAATTACGGAGCAAACTGGGATCTTGGCAGGAGGAACCACAGAGCAGAAAGGGTGCCAGAGGCATTGTAACGAGAGCAGAAACACGAGAACGTGTTCACTGATTGAGCGTGGGGGGCCAAGACGACCCTTAGTCACAGCAAGGAAGCTTTACTAAAAACAAAAAAAGCACAAAATCAAGAACAGAAATGAGAAAACTGGACATCAGGGTACATGGTGCTTATGATGACAACAGAAATCCAGGCGGAATAGGTTTACCATGCTTACAAATGTGATGGGAAATCTTGGAGTGGAGTCCGTGTTGATGGCCCGGAATTTGGGAGTTTTCTGCATAGAATGGGCGGTTATGGTCACGGAAATGCCCCTATCCCCCAAAAAGATAAAGATGTTTGAGAAAAAACAATGTCGTGGAAATGTTTGTATCACGTTGTATGAAAAGAAGAGGAGAATTGGATGGTGAATTAGGTGTGGTCAGAGCTACAGGGTGAGAACATTTACCTAAACACTGAGGAGAAAAAAAACATGCCAGGGAAGAAAGACAACCAACAACAGCAACATTGCAGAGGGTGAAGGAGAATAAGGACTCACAGTCACCGGACTTGGACGAATTTAACTAGCTTTCTTATGGAGCCATTTTTAGTAAAGTAATGGAAGAGAAAATTGGATTGAAAGAGTCTGAGGAATAAATAGGCAGAGAAAAGTGTGTGGTAGTGACACCCTCCTTTCAGGAACGTAGTGGAAGCACTGAGTTTTAGGGTCATTCACTCAACACACATAAGTGCCAGCCACCAGTATGCTCCACACCCTGTGGGAGAATGGGAGGATGGCGGTGTTAGGACTGAACTAGGTATGAGAAGGGTAAAGATAAAAGGCAAAAGCACTCATTTAGTGATGTCTCCATCACAGGGCCAAAGGCACTGATGGCTGTCAACTGATTCCCCAGGACTCCTCAGCACACAGAGGTGGTCCAAAGCATGCGTTCCCACAGCCTTAAGTACTTCTTCTTAGGTCTTCCTCACTGGTGCAAATACTGTGGCTTCAAAGCACCAAAACGACTTTCATAAGTCACGATGGGCAAATAAAATTGCAGAAGTCCCCGTAAGTACTCTGAGCACTTGTGCAGTCTCCTGCGGAGATGGCATTGCTGTGTGTGAGCAGTGACCCAGCGGGCAGAAAGACTTGAAGACCCGAAAGAGAAATGCAGTAGCTGCTGACTTAAAGATCCGGCAGGAAATGAATAGGATGGGATTAAAAGCACAGGTTAAGAGCTTTGCCTTAAAACATTGACCCTGTCAATACTGCTTTCTGAGCTTCTCTACTGCTGTGATATCAAAGAACCAGACATGATGTTTGAACACAGGGAGGAAAGAGGACACCTCTGTAAATGTCATGTTCCAGAATGTGTATGTGAGAAGCAAAGAAATAAGCTACATAGACCAAGGCTAGGCATTAACACAGGCTAATTTCACAACAGGAAATGATATTAAGGGTGAAATAAAATGAGTAGTGTAAAAGAAGAACACAATTGGTAGACACGCACAAGGCTTGTTGGGTGGCTGGTGAACAAGAAGTTAAAGTGTAGAATGGGTAAGCAAATGACTGAAATACGTAAAATTTACATGGCAACAGAGAGTTAGTGCAATAGCTCATTTAACCTGAAGAGAAAATGGATTTTCTCCCAGAACCCATGAATAGCAAGGAGTCTTTAAGGCCTCATATCCAAATATATCCTATGCTTTTAAGAGTTCCTCAAGCCAGAGTAGGTAAGGGTAGCTTGTCACAAGTTGTACTTTAACTACAAAAATAGTTTTAAGGTCCACTATAAAGAACAACTGCATATTCTAAGCTAACTTATAACTCAATATATGGATTTCTTTTTCATAAGATTAAAAATGGCTTCTGTTTTTAAAGCAGCCTGAGTGGCATTCCACATAATCACCGGGAGACATTTACACACGGGTTTGATAGATTAGAGCAAATCTGAAAGTGTAATCATCCCATGTTGCAGGAGGGAAAGCACTCCACCCACCCAATAACCAAACTACTCCTATCAAACCAAGTTACGGACTCACCGGTGAAGCTCCGTAAAACACTCTGAAAATACGAGCAAGGATTTCTAGAGCAGTCTGACAATGACCACCACAGTGGCAAACAGAGGAAGCATTTTTCAATGAATTTTTTACATATGCTATAAGAAAACAGCATTTCATCATAGCATTTATACACTAATGAGAGATATATCTATATATTTATATTTATATATATTTTATATGCATATATATACATACACACATATATATATATACATATATATATATATTAGAGAGAAGGACAGTGAGAGAGAGATAGAGAGAATCAACGCTTATTGAGTTTCCCACATGGCTTTCATTTCTCCAACACCCAGCCGTGCACATGAGTGCTGGGGTTTGAACCCATGTACTCGCACATGCCGGGAAGCGCCGCAACCGCTGAGCCACCTCTCTAGCCCTACATACTAATGATAAATGAGCGGATGGATGGGTGATGAGATCAATTTTGAGAATATTCAGCTTCATACCAAGAATTTAAACCATCTCAGACAAATCTTCCTACTGAATGGTAACATTCTGTGTGCTATCTTTAGAGGAAGTTTTCTCTGCATAGGAGATAATTATTAGATTTTCAGACTACAATGGACAAGACATCTCTTCCATAATCATTACCCATCACTTATGGGAAACTGTAGGTGACAGAGGTTACGTGCTCTCCGTGGACTACCACAGTGTGGACTGACAGATACTGATAATGCTTTTGTTTCAGAAACTGTTCTATAGTATTTTCTCTAATTTTTTCTAAATATCCCCCATAAAGTCAGCTGTGTTATTAGTAAACCTAGTCCATTGATTAAACAAGCTGATGTCCAAAAATGCTAGATCATATGCACATAAATTGTGTGATTAGTAATCATAGCGTCAGGATCTAATCCCACGCAGTTTGATTCCTAGGATTTGCCCTTAACATTAAACTGAGAACAGAATATCAGGTTGTGGACTGAATTATTCCTGTTCTTTGTGTAGGACAAGTGAAGGGTGGGGCATATACTGGCCCTTTGAAGTCCGTCCCCAGGGAGAATTCCATTGCACATGACCCAGCAGAGAGCCCTGACTAGGGACAGAAATCTCTGCAGTCCCCAAGCACTGGCCATTGGAATTCAACTCTTCTCTCATCTGCCATAGCCTTCTGGAATAAGCTTTGAATGCAACACCTGTCCTTTGTGCCCCGATTCCCACCTGTCCTCTGGCCAGACCTTCTTAACCGCTGTGGTGCATTTCCAAAATCCGCCTTGCACATGTGAAGAATTCCCAGCCACAAGATCCAGCCTTCTCTCTGCCCTGCTACACCCTCTTCTACAGCATTCTCATCTGGTTCCCTGGTTTAAACGTTCTTGAGACTAAAGATTCCCAGATCTGCAAATCCAGCCCTGAGCCCCACACTCACACCTCCAACCTCCTAGCTGGCATATTGATGTGAATGATTAGTCGTCACTTCAGATTATGTTCAAATAAAAACTTCCAAATCCCTCCAACCTGTTTCTCCTCCAGTCCTCCCCATCTCAGTCAAGGACACCACAATCTGCTCGGGTGTTCAAGCCAAGCACTCGCCATAGATACCTCTGATTCCTCTCCTCCACTTTATCTTGTGCTCAATATCAAATATCCTCCCTCAATCTCTTACCCCAGTTTTCACGTCTCCACTGGAGTGGTGAGATGGCCTTGTGTCTGATTCACTGCTTAACACCTAAATGATCTCCTTCTTTCTCTGTGGTGCCTTTTTCTAGTGTTCTACCTCTTCCATCCAATCCAAATACAGAAAGTTATACTTTCTTTCATTTTAAAATATCCCAATAGCTTTCCACATTAAAAAACAGTTTAAAATCTTAATCCTTTGCCATGACCTGGAAGCAATGATATGGCCTGGATGGTTTGACACCTGCCTATCTCTCTGGACCATTTTAAACTCTGGTCTAAATACACTGTCTCTATTAGAAAAATAAATAAATAAAAAGCAGGCTTAACTCCATCTCACTACCTGTATTTCTAACTTAGAGGTCACCTCCTTGCAGAGGCCATCTGCTGTAGTCTGAATGTGTCCCCCAAAATTCGCTGTTGAAGCTTAATGACTAATGTGATAGTATTGAGAGATGAGGTGTTTGCAAAGTGATTAGTCAAAAGAGTGGAGCTTCCACAGGTGAGTTAAGACTCCTTATAAAATGGCTGGAGCTGACTCTGGAGGCTGAGGATGGAGGATTCCAAGATTGAGGCCAGCCTTAGAAACTTAACAAGATCCTAAGCAATTTTGTGAGATCATCTCTCAAAATAAAGAGCAAAGAAACCTTAAAAAGAATGAAGGTACAAAGTGTGGAAATCTTGTCTTATTTGGCACTCTTTTCCATATGAGAAGTTCAATAAGTGTTTATTAAATAAAAAATGCCTCTATCATCCTTGTCAACAGGAAAGGACTGAATAAAGCCAGTTTCTGAAGATGATTTTGTTAATAGAAAATTAGTAGCAAACAAAGAAGTAAACAGCTAATCAAATCATCCCGGAATCACTACATATGCTACACTTGGCTGATCACCGAATGCTTCAGTTCCATCTTCTGATCTAGTCTTGTGGAAATATCCATCTAACCCACTTCACCTAAAACAAATAGCACCAGCCTGAAGAAGGGGCATGTGCAAAATATTTATGTACTTAAGGTTTCCTCTAGAGGGGCTGGAGCGGTGGCTCAGCAGTTACTGCACTTGCCTGGCATACAGGAGGACACGGGTTTGAACCCCAGCACCACGTACACAACAAAGTGTCAGAGCAACAAGGGCCAAATGAAAAACTGAATAAAACTGATTCTCTCTCTCTCTCATTGTCCTCCTCTTAAAAAAAAATTCCTCTAGAAAGGGTGGAAATCTTTCCTTCTTCCACATGTCTAGAATGGGCATGGAAGAAGAGGTCAGACCACAGACCAAATCAACCAAACATCACTGCCCACCTGCTCTTTTTTTTTTTTAAGAGAGAAAGACAGTGAGAGAGAGAGACAGAGAGAGACAGAAAGAATCAATTTTTATTGAGCTTTTCACATGGCTTTCATTGCTCTGACACTTAGTTGTGTACATGGGTGCTGGGGTTCGAACCTGTGTACTTGTGCATGCCAGGCAAACGCCACAACCACCGAGCCACCACTCCAGCCCCAGCCCAAATGCTATTGAGCTTTCTCTGAACAAGCTTTTATTCGGCTGTTCTCCTACCACTGTTCGCTTGTTAGGAATAAGAAATTTTGGTATTGCTTCACCTTCATTTTAGGGATGTTATTCAGCAATAGGTCCCAGGACCGGTTCTGCTAATTGAGGTGGAATTTCAGGGACACTGGACTTTCCGTTCATTTCGACGAACACAGGTGTTTAAGGAGCACACACCCAGGATTTGCAAAACAACACACACTGACCTTATAACTGCGTTTGTGGAAGCATCGGCATCAGAAGCATTTACCAGTAAGACATCTGTTCCGGTTGGTGCATCTTCAGGAATTGTTATGAAATACATTTTACTGGCAAAAGTGGGGACGTTGTCATTGACATCGTCTACTATGACATTGATGGTTCCAGTCCCCGTCAAGGCAGGGGACCCTAGGAAGGAAAAAGAAACCAAGTTCAACGCTCACAGATGACAGGCATCGTAAATTTGACAATACTTAGCTGCCAACAGAACTATGAGACGGAATTTGGAAAACTTCAAAGCAACATTTCTAACACATAAGACAAGTGATAGAGTGATTTTTAATTTCATTACATGAAAAATATTTTGATGACCTAAAATTGGACTCCTTCCTACTGATTCTGCACAAAAAGCTCGTGCTGTGCACTTACTCTATTTTAAAGGTACTGATTCAACAATGCAGAACGCGACAGTCTCGTTTGCATGCCACAAGGGAGACACTACCAGGAAGCTCTCTTGTTGAGTTAAAATAGTGCAAATGAGATTTGGGGCAATTCACCAGCATGGAATAGCAGTTCAACTAACTAGGCTGTTAAAAAACCATGTTCCCGTCTGTGTTACCACCTGAAAATCCAATGGTGTCTCTGAGATATTTATTTATTTGTTTTTATTTTTTAAAGAGGGAGGGATAGTGAGAGAGAGAGAGAGAGACAATCAATTTTATTTAGTTGTTCATGTGACT
Source organism: Aplodontia rufa (assembly GCA_004027875.1). Classification (NCBI taxonomy): domain Eukaryota; kingdom Metazoa; phylum Chordata; class Mammalia; order Rodentia; family Aplodontiidae; genus Aplodontia; species Aplodontia rufa. The sequence goes on along the minus strand of PVKS010000615.1, from coordinate 50,157 downwards.
TTCGTTGCTCTGATACTTTGTTGTGCAGGTGGTGATGGGGTTTGAACCCACGTCCTTGCCCATGCCAGGCAAGTGTTGTAACCATGGAGACACCGATCCAGCCCCATCTCTGAGATAATTTAAACACCCTTGTCCATACTAATCAATACGAAGCTATAGAATTACAGCATAAAATAAGCTTTCAAACCTATAATCATACACAGGTTGATAACATATTTACACTAATGAGCTGATGTAAAATCATTTGGTTGCATTAATTAATATGTGAGGAATATTCACTTCAATTTCTTGTTTCAGCTCTTTTAAATTCAACATTCAACAAGAACTTGGAGTGCACTATCTGGACTACCAAAAGTTAGCAGACTCATTTTGTGGTGAAAATCAGATGCCACCTTCCGTTAGAATTTTGTGGGATGTCTCATAACTAAGCACAGAATCATCTCCTTTGCTTGTGCTTTCAAAAACATTTTTCAAACTTTAACTCTTCCATGTAAAAACAATGGAGTCCCATTTAACTGCATTTATATAAAATAAATAAAGTCCCAGAGACTCTCCTTTTTGTTTTTAAGATATTGTTTTCCCTCCCATGAGGTCATTTCCTGGTATTTGAATTTTTTTTTTTTAAGAGAGAAGGACAGTGAGAGAGAGAGAGAGAGAGAGAATCAATTTTTATTGAGTTTTTCACATGGCTCTCATTGCTCCGACACTTAGTTGTGTACGTGGGTGCTGGGGTTGGAACCCGTGTACTTGCGCATGCGAGGCAAGCGCTGTAACCACTGAGCCACCACTCTAGCCGTCCCCCCAGTATTGGAAATTTAAATCCTACTTTTTTTTCTACTCAATAGACCTTAAGTAAAGCCACTCACTCATTCATCTGTGAAGTATTTATGAAAGAACTTGATTATCACAGAACGCTGTGGAGGTTTACCACCTCCTGTGGTACTTTTACTAATAATCTTGTGATCACTAATATTGCTTTCACCATTCTTCAAATCTTTTTCTATGACTGTATACTGTAATTACTGATAGCATAGGCCCAATTGGCTTTTATGCTCAGATGTGTAGGAATAAAAATCGAAATACTACAAAATTATGGAATGCAATGATTTTTTTTTATCTATTTTTGAGTTCTACGTAGGAAGCTCAAATTCACGTCACATAAAAGAATGCTTATGGGCAATTTAGGTCAACACTGTAAGAAAGACAACACCTCCTGGAGACTTCAGCAATTAGATTCAGACTGCAGACTTGTAATTATTTTGTGTGTGCATATATATGTGTGTGTGTGTGTGTGTGTGTGTGTGTGAGGGACAGTGAGAGAGAGAGAGAGAGAGAGGAAATCAATTTTATTCAGTTTTCCATGTGACTTTTGCTGCTTGGGCACTTGATTGTGTATGTGGTGCTGGGGTTTGAACCCATGTACTCATGTATGAGAGGCATGTGCCTTAACCACTTAACAACTGCTCCATCCCCTAAACATATCCTTCTAAGTAAGATATCTTATATAAAGCATTTCATTTACATTAGCATATTTTAAATTTCATAACTAAAATAATCTTATCTATTAAAGTTTGATTTTATATTACAATAAATGAAATTAATCCTCACTTTATTTGTTATATCTATGTTTCACCACAAACTTTAAAAATTAGGGGCTGGAGAGGAGGCTTGGTGGTTACGGTGCTTGCCCTGCATGTGTGAGTACATGGGTTCAAATCCCAGCACCCATGTACACAACTGTCATGTGAAAAACTCAACAAAAATTGATTCTGTCTGTCTCCCTCTCTCTCTCACTGTCCTTCTCTCTTAAAAAAAAGTGTAACTGCCTTTTTAATAGTCAGTTACTATAAATAATTACACACACATAGACATCATCATCATCATCATCAAAACAGATGAGAGTATTGTAATCCCTGAAGAAACATTTCCATGTAAGGCTTTAGAAATCTCATACAACATATTAACATCCATAACAGCAAATATTTATTGAGTAATTAGGGATGATGCATGTGTTTAAGGAGTGTATATAAATGACTGGATCTCAGCCTTATAGATCAACACCTCCATCATTTCGGTTTTAAATGTGAGTAAGTATAAATGCAAGGGTATAAATTTTCAGTAGTGGGCTGGAGTGGTGGCTCAGCAGTACAGCACTTGCTTGGCATGCACAATGACCTGGGTTCAAACTCCAGCACCGCATTCATAACTAAGTGTCAGAAAAACTAAAACCAGTTGGAAAAATAAATAAAATTGATTCTCGTCTCTCTCTCTCTGGCTCTGGCTCTCTCTTAAAAAAAAAAGAAAAAGAAGAAGAAGTTTAAGTAGCTTCCTCAGAGTCATGGATCTAGTAGGGAAGCAGCCATGGAGTGTTCTCCCAGCCAACAGCCCCAAGGTGTCGCTGGCAGCAGGATGCCAATGAGGTACTCTGGGACTCTGGGAAATGCTGTCCCTGAGTTCAGAGAGCAAACCCAGGCAGGAAGTGGAGAAACGGGCCAACTGGGAGGGCTTTAGCTATTGGCCAGTTGAATCTTGTGGGGCAATGGAGTCAAGGGTTTGGTGTAGATTTACGGTTTCTCACAAATGACATATTGAAGCTAAAATAAATATTTAAGGGACTGTTGTTGATGGACAATATTTGGTTTAAACTTTTGGAGCATGTGTTTCATTGCATGCACCTCATGAAAGGGAAGTTAGTGATGCGAATAACCTGAGATGTCTTCTTTCTGGTTGCATTAAAAAATTAACTTAGCTAGAGATTATCTATTCATTTGAGTGGGAGAAAGAGAATACCATAGAAGGACAGGGTGCACACAATGATTGAGAGATGGGGATGACTCAACCAAGGTCCCCAAGGCAAACAACAGGAAGATGTGGGGCTCTGCAGTCTCTCTCACTGACATCTCACTCTACTCACTGACTGTGTCTCTATATGGAAAACAGAAAGAGTGAATAGAATCTGTCTCTAAGAGGTAGTGAGGGAATGCGATGGGCTTCACACACTACCTTGCACATAGGTAAAATGTGTTCTATGTTTTTCCTATTTCTTTTTTTTTTTTTTTTGTAAAAGGAACAGTGAGAGAGAGAGAGAGAGAACCCATTTTGTTTAGTTTTTCATGTGGCTCTTGTTGCTCTGACACTTCATTGTGTATGTGGTGCTAGAGTTCAAACTCATGTCCTCACGCATGCCAGGCAAGTGCTGCAACCGCTGAGCCACTGCTCCAGCCCCTATTATTTTCTTATACTTGTCTTAGAAACAAAAATAGGATATCAGCTGACATAAAAAGGGGCCTATTTTTAATTTTATAGATTTCCATATTTATAGCTCTCAGGAAATTTTTATTTTCCATAAATCTTTCATTTGAATCCTATGATACCCTCTTTCTTAAAAAAAATAAATAAAAATAAAATTGCTTCTCTCTTTCTCTCTGTCTCTCTCACTGTCCCCTCTTTCTTAAAAAATAAAATAAAATTGAATCCTATGACAATATTATTGGGGAAAACAGTTTAAATCAAAATTCATCTTAAGGATTATTTTGTAGCATAAACATGAAACATTAGTTCTCAAAAATTTCACAGTTTTGTGAAAGACACATTGTATTATTTTCTAATTTAAAATTTTTTTAAATTTACAGTGGGATTTTAAGAAAGATCTAAATATTACTGATATGCACACTGCTCTCTAACCCATGGTGCTTCAGCTTGTTTAGAAGCAACCCAGTAAAACCCAGCAACTGCCAAGCAGGGGTTTCTCTTTGGTCTTCCAGAGTCCCCTGGGGTTCACATGGAAAACTTCCTGAGATGATGACTAATTTGCTGACCAGAAGACCTGATTTAGCTCTTTGTCTGTCAAACTGACATTGTTGCTGATGTGTGCTCTGAATTAGCAGCAAACAGGAAAACGCAAGGTCGCAGGGGAAGCCTTGGAGCAAGCTCAGTCTCACTGTCTTCACACCAAAGGTCATCTTCATTTTCCCCTCCTTCCCACCACCCAGCCTCTCACTGGTCTGCAAGTAGCATGATCCACTGATTGTCAGCTGTAGGCAGAAAAATAAGAGCAGGGGAGGAAAGAGGGAAAGCCTCCCGATCATCCTAAGTCTCGCTTCTACAGTGTTCTTGCCGGAGGAGGATGCAGCTCCCCAATCCTGGCCACCAAAGAGCTCGGGCTCCTCATACGTTCTACTGAAGGATGAAGCCCTATCGTTGTCCTTCCTTGCTTTCCTGTGTTTGTTTGCTCATTTTAGGTTTTTGTTTTGGTTTGTTTTTTAACTTTTCCTTTTAACTTTGTGAAGAAATCATCCAGGATGCTCCTCCCCAGCATTTTTCTGGGTATGTGCCCTGTGAATCCTGCAAAATGGTTCCTACTCCTTCCTCTTCATTCAGTCCAGAGCTTTCTGCTGACTCCAGCCTGCTTCACCCTCCTGCCTATGGGTTGTCTCTCTTGTAAGTTACCAAGAGCTCACCTTTAGTATGTCAAATATGAAGTCCAATTATTGTCTCTAAGCCTATCTATGTATTTATATATAAGTTGAAATGTATGTGTGTGTATATATATGTGTGTATAATTTCATACTTATTTGCTATGAGTATGAGTATTTTATGTATGTATTACACATTTAATATACAGGTTCCATAAAGTTATTATTTAAAATAACTTTAGATTCAAACAAATTAAGCATTTTTTAACATTCATGTACAATGAAAAGAGAAAACCAATTTTGAATTCTTAAAACATATTTGTCTAAGTTCATGAGCTCTCAGATAAAACTATGCCCCTCCTATTGGAGATCTTCCACTCTACATTATTATCATTATCAATATACTTCTGCCATCTCTGGTATGAATCTGTAAACTAAGGGAGATCAGGAATAATTCTATTTAATTTATCTTTATAAAAACTTAAAATGAATATGATTAAGTCTTGTACTGGTTCAAAATTGACTTCTTTGATTTTGTACGCACAAATCTGGTCTAGGGACCACGTGGTTTAAAGTTCAAAGAACTGAACAGCACACCCTGGGAACACAGGCCTTAGCCCTAAGGCTGGGGTCAGAGAATAAGATTGGGGATAAAGGTTAGAGTTGGACGATAGCACAACTGCTTATAGGCAGACGGTCCTGATTAACCCTGAATCCCATGAGGAGATCTGAATACCAGGGGCCAGTGCATAGCATGAATGGAGCTGATAATGATGAGCTATGTAAGTAGCAGTACAGTAGGACAAGACTATTCAGTTTCATCTGGCACAAATTTATGGAAACCAGATGCAACCAGAAAAAAGAGACAGGAGGTACCGCCACACTGCTGGTGGAGAATGGTGAGCCAAAGAAAGCCGTGGGAGATACAGATGAACAAGGGGCCAAGGTCTCAGAAATTTGAAATGACACAGGTTCCCAGAGTGCGGTGGACTTTTGCATCAGAAGTCAGAAATGCAATCATAATTCCAAAGTCTAATTACAAGGAGTCAGAAGATGAAAGGAATTTCAATCTGTAAAATTACATGTATTACGTATAGATAGATACATGTGTGCACACATGCATATGTGCATACATGCATATATATAAAATAAACATGGGTAAATTTATAAGAACCTTCTTACACTTTTAGATGTAAAACATATGCATGTATTTTTTATACAGAATGGGTATGTAATGTGCACAGATGTAAAGATATTGTTTAAAAATGCCACTTCGAATGGCATGATTAAAATTGCATGAAAAATAAATCATGCGCATGCTCACACACACACACACACACACACACACACACAGACTTGTACAAGTCAGTCCTCTGATTGTTCATTACACCACAGGTAAATCCAGGCGTAGTCTGGGTCACACTTCATGTACTTGAATTTGGGAGGAGATTAAATGTGTCCTGCATTTACCACTGGTGACTTAATAAGCTCAAATATATCAAAATAAAGTTCAAAGAAATTTAAAATAAGATTGCAAAAAGCAAGATTGGGAATGGTGTAACCAAAGCCCAATGACAAAATAAATGTATAATACATATAACTAAGGAGACCAAATGAGTAATTAAAGTTTCAACTTCATGCAGATTACATTTTTTATATTATCCCTTATAAACATTCCAGACTTTTCTGAAACTCGAAAAGCTATGGAACAGAAACAGAACTTTTGCTTAACTGAAATCTGCTGCCTTGCTACAAGGCTGATTTCATTTCTGACATTAACCGTGTGGCGCATGGATGCCTCAAATGGTCACATGCTGGTTACAGGCAAGGGTGAGCGCCTATTTCCCATGCAATAAACACACTTTCTCACAGCAAATAACCATCCACTGAAAAAGTATTGAAGGTTAACACTTCCATGTTAACCTTGAGGATCATGTGGTTAGATTTAAATTTGAATCCAGGAAACATAGAAAATAAATATGTAACATTGTCAGTATGTCCCATAATTTTATATTTTTTAATTTTTACTTTATAAAATACTAGTGCTAGTTATTAATTCTATAAATGTCTGAATTATGCATATAACTTATACTTTTAATTTCATACCCATACACTTTTAAGTATCATTTAATATTTTCATTATACCATCAGTACTCTATTAAAATCACTATTTCCTTAATGTAATTTGCATATTGTACAGAAACAAGAAAAGCTAAAAGAAATAATTTGGAAATGTTACAGAAACATCGTACAACCATGAACTTTTCATCACTGAGCCATGCATTAAAAATGGCTAAATGGTAAATTTTATGTCATGCATGTTATACAAGAATGTTTTGGAAATTATAAAATAAAACATTAACTATTTCATCCTTATTTCAACCACATTGAGAAATCAGTACTCAGAGGACATTGGAAATTATATCAATATGGATGCTGAAACCCTGAAACACAACCTATATCCTACCTTCTTACTGGGAATATTAAATTAGAAATTTTATGGAATAGTTATCAAAATAGGCTTCAAAATGTTTAAGATTTGGCCAGATAAAATAGGGGACTTTTGGAAAGAAACATCCTTATAATGAAATCAAGTTATGTTCTAGTATATATGATGTTTCTTTTAGGTGATATTTTTTTTGTATTGGAAATAACTTACTGGCATTTCAGAGTTAAGTTTCCTTTGTATACTCATATTTATATCTTATATTAAGTAAATGAATTATAGACTGAAATCATTTCACCTGGTTTTAATTCCGTGGAACATAACGGCAATTTTAGCTCTTATTCAACAAAGTTTTGAAACCTAAATCATCTTTTTTTTGTATTTTTAATCCTATGAAAATGATGCTCTATGTGGGAAGAACTTTTTGCTACTTATGAGTAACAGAGTTTAAGAAATTCATTTAGATAATTCATGATAAAATTTATGTCACTAACAGATGAGACAAAGCCTTGCTAGAAATTGGAGCAAGTAGAAGAACAACCAATTATCAACCTGAGCCGAAAACCTCCACAGAAATGAGCAAAGCTGCCTTAGACTCAGGTGAACAAGAAAATAAGATGCAGCTCTTTTCCCAGGGTTGAAAATAACTCCAGCACTATTTGATTTATGAAACCACTGGTGCTGTAAGAAATATTTTCAGGCTTATTAAAAAGGCTCATTGTAATAGACAAAGCAACATTTTCACAAAGATAATTCCATCAACAAAATGCACCTTTCTGGAACATTTAGAAAACAGTTCTTCCGATATAAAATGTCGTAACACAATTCTTACCTCTCCTTCGATTATGGAGTCATCTGTACAGCAATGACCCCCTTCAACCAAACAATGTGACAGATAGGATTAATTCAAAATGTCACCACGTCCTCTCTGAGAAAGCCCAGCGTGGTGGTTCATCCTCTTAGCTGTGGACATGAACTTTTGCAAAAGCATCATGGCTCCTCTCCATTAAAAACTAATTTCCAATGGGCACAAGGGTGTAGCTTGCTCCCCTTTCTGTGGGGTGGCAAATGCCCTGGATTAGAAATGCTAATGACGCATTTCTAATGCTAATGTCTCTTCCCCAGACAGGCTAATCATGCTAGCACACAGGTACTTCATAGCTGCACATTGTGGCAAAGTCTATAGCCAGAGTGTCTCCATGTCCCTTTAACATATTAGACTCTGAATACACCAAATATAATGGATCTTATTTGTGCACAGATTCCCCCCTCATAGGAAGGCAAACACACACCCAGCTGCTCCGCGCATGCCTCGCAGAGTCCGTAACCTAGCATCATACCTAACGTGTGCTTTGAGCGCTGAACTCGCTAAAACACTTGGGAACGCACTTCTTGATTTGATGGTGAGATCCTTTGGTTTATGAAAATTCCTTCTTCATGAGCTATTATAATGATAGGGAAACACAAGTCTTTTTCTTTTTTACTTCCTAAATCAGTACTCCTCTTAATAGAGAAGAAAGTGGCAGAGAAGCTGAAAGCAGGAAACGCTATGAACTCAGCAAGGTTTTCTGGTGTTTCGGGTCCTGTGCTCAGTGATAACACATGCCTGAGGCCCAAGTCAGGAAGCTTCATTTTCCCTAATACTCAATTTTGGGTTTTGTTTTTCAATTTTTTTAAAATCCCTAAAATTGGAAAAATAGTGGCTAACTCACGGGGCTGTTGTGAGAGTGAACGAGATAGCATAGCACAGCGTCTAGCGTGTGGGGCACCGAGTGTGACAGAACAGCTTGGTGTAAATGTCTACCCCTTCCCAAGCTGTCTCTGTCCTTGACTGTCCTGCCCCAGAAGTAAACCTTTATATCTTTCTCCTTGAAATCTCCAATGTCTATATCACTGTATCTCAAAGGTAACATGTCAAAAATAATTCTTGATAATTGTCCTAAAACTTTTTCTCTTCTTATCTCCAAATTGCCCAGGCCAACAGTGAGGGTTCCAGCACGACTCCTCTCACTTGCTGACTTCCGTCACCTCCAGTTCCACCCTTGAGTGCAAGCAGCTCAGCTTTCAGTCTGGATAAAGTAGGTAAGGACCTGATGGGGTTCAAAACACCACCACAAAATACAGCATCTTGGCATACTGGAATCCGAATAGGAGAGACTTTGGGAAGGGCAGCTGCAGGAAGGGCCCTCCCATCTACTCCCCTGAAGCAGGTCCCAAGAGCGGCAGGTGAGAGGTGTCCTCCCTGTGCCAGGAGGAAAGCAGCTCCCTTGTCACTGAAGCCAGAGGGACAGGAGGGGAACCTGGAGTGTGGCAGCTGCTTCCCCCAGCTCGCTCCACGGGTTCTCTCGCTTTCCCCACTTCCCATTCCTAAACCCGGTGTTCAGAGCTCAGGCTTTCTCCAGGTCTCTCCCCCTTTCCAGGTCCCCTAAGCCACTCAGAACTCCTGCTGGACACACTTCTTTGCTGCTTGCTTGCTGATCTGGCTTTCCTACCTTACAGGGTCCTTCAATGATCCCAAGACAAGGGATCACCACACCGTCAGCTAATTTCAAATGCTGCTCTCAGGGGGCCTCTTGGCCATCTCCTCTCCTTTCCTCTTCTCCACCACCGCTCTGGACAGTCTCTTCATGAAATCACACCTGTCCACATCCCCAGCACTCCCCGTCCAAAGCTCTGGGACGACACCTGGGAATGAAGGTCAAGCTCCTCCGTGGGGGCCCCCAGGCCTACGTGACCAGGGCCCTGTTGGCTGCAGCCCACACAGCCTCTGCCTACACCTTTTTTTTTTTTAATTTCTTTTTGTTTATTTTCAGAGAATAACAAAAGTGTTATATAATAATTATTTAAGAAGCATAAATTTTAAAAAATTTTTCTATCTTCTTTGTTAATTACTACTAATGACCACATAAAGAATCGTGATAATGGATATCCTAAAACGGCTCTGGGAGAAGCTTTGCTTCTTCAGTTTGAAACAACTATAAATAAGCACTGTCTCCTTGAGAGATATTTTTAGGGAAAAAAGGAAAGTGATTTTGAAATTTCATTTTATCTTCTTCCTTCCAAGCTTTGCTCATTCTATTTCCTTTTCTAACTTTTACTCAATGTTAAGAAACAGCTGTAGAAATATTTCTTCCAAACAGTTATTTGCACTTCAATCTGACACCATCACCAAAAAGACCAGACCAGGTACATCACATGCACTTCAGTCTGACTCCCAGCTCTTGCCACCTGTATGGAAATGACAAACACAGTGTTGTTCTGGACTGAATATGGAATGTTCCCAAATGTTCTTCTATGGTTAATGCGTCCCCAAATGCACCAATGTCCAATTGTGAAGCTTTTAGGAAATGACTGGGTAACCTCCCCCCAGGATTAATCCATCTGATGAATTAATAATTTGAATGTACTGCTGGGTGGTAGTGGTAGGCAGGTGGGGCATGACTGGAGGAAGGAGGTCACAGCTGGCTTGGCTTTAGGGGCCCTGTCTCTGACCTCTTCCCTCCTCCTACGTCTCTTCTTCCCAAATAATATGAGAAGCTCAGCTTTCCTTCACTACACTGTCCTCCCACCAAGTTCTGCTTCACATCAAGCTCTCGAGTAGAGGCAAGACGTTGACTGAGACCCCTGAACCCCTAAGGTCAAATCAGTCTTTTCTCCTTTCTTTCTCTAAGTTGTTTTTTTTATTGAGAGATTTATTATAGAACAACCATACAATATTTTAACAAAATAATATAAAATGTGTATAGATTCTGGATATTAGAATTACCCCCAGGAGTGCCCCCCCAATTACCCACCCTTATCCCACCCTTGCCCTTCCCACAATATCTCTAAAAAAGTATTATGTTGTATAACATTACACCTTATCTGGATTTAACACATGATACTAGACCAACTTTCTCACTGGCCGGGGTCCATGTCCAGAAATCACCATTTCAAAACACATCTCACCCTCCTGACTCTGCACCTCCAACACCCTCTCTCTCGATGCCTCACACCTGTAATTAACCACTGCATTTCATATCACAATGCATAACACTTTGTCACCTGTCTTTCTGACTACAATCCAAGCTCTAGCACAATCCAAGCTTTTCAGTAGCATCTAGAAGGATACCTGGAAGACAGTGGCCCCTAAATGTTTCCTGACAAATCAGGATCGACCCACTTGTTACATCTTAATAAAGCCCACAAAAACAGAATAGTCTTATTGACTATAATTAGAACATACTTACATGGTATATTAAGTTAGCTTCGTAGTTTGATTGTAATAAATGCAAAATAATAATTGGCAGCAATGATTAGCAATATAATCATCTTCTGCCTATAAAAACTAATAAATGCTCTCTTCCTTCTCCTACTTAGCAATTTAATTTCAATCATGGCTAAAAGCTATTTTCGAAAGACAGTGATTGAAATTACTGATTCCTGTTAATTTGGCTTCACTTAAAAATGTTTTGAAAATTATATTCATTTAGAGGAGAAGAATGTTTTGAAAATTATATTCATTTAGGGGAGAAGAAACAATCATCAAATATTTTATTCATTAAAGTATAACGAGTAGGTGATGAAAAGAAACAGATTTTTAAATTGGATTTTTGAAAACCGATGTTGTACTGCAAGTTAGTAGGATATTTTAAGGAGTATCCTAATTTCCCCAAAGTGTGATAAATGATGACCGTTTGAGCAAGACCTTGGGTGAAATGCAGAGACCTTGCGATGTCCCTCACTCTGTCTCTACTTGGGTCTGAAAGCTGTGGCAAACTCTCCTTATTCCAGGCTTTAATTCCCTTATCTGGAAAATAAAGCCAAGCAGGCTGGCTCCTTCCCAGCAAGTCTTCTGGCCAAAAAAAATTACCATTTTAAATGAGATTTCGTTAACTTTGAAATTTTTGGTACGTAATTCTCTTCTTATACCTCCACGCTACACACTGAATTACAACTGTGCCATCTTGTTCTACTGCCATCCTACATGCTAATTCCCTTCCACGAAAGAGTAGGTGCGGCTATTAATGGCTCACAGGCTTCGTTTCACCAGTGAGAAAGCAGATGATCTCAAGTTAAACAAATTCCAAAAGTCCTAGACAATTTTACTTGAGTAGATGTATATATAATAAGAAAGCTTATCTCCGCCCCCAAATTTGCATAACAAAATTCAAAACAAGCAAACCTTTCACACTGTTGATGTGAAGAGTGATAGACCCCCTCTGTTTAAGCTACATGAAACCAAACTGTCATGGGCAGGGTGAGTCCCATAAGTGCTAAAACAGTGCTGGGACATTTGAGAGATTTGGAAGCTTTGGATTTTGTCTTGCTTTGGGAAGCCCAGGTGTGAAAAAATCACCAAATAATAAAACTTCTCAAAAGCACGGACTGTCTGCCCTGGCAGATTTTAAATTAGTGCATCAAATGAAGAAAACGTAAGCAGCTAACCAAGCACCAAGTAGCAACAAAACCGACTGAAATGTCTACTAGATAACAGTTGAGTAAGAGCCAGAAGGTTCAGGAGAGTCATGAGAATCTGGCTCGGGCTGTGTTCTAAACACTTAGAACTGAATTAAAGCCACAAAGTGCTTCAGCGGGTCCTTACATGTGACCACAACTTATCACACGGCAGGAAACACCACAGAGCCTCAAACACTTCCACTGCCTTTCAAGGCAGAGGTCAGATGAATGACCACAACCACTTCAGCAAAAACTTCTGGAATTCCAGCCACGAGCTTCAAGAGACTGTCGCACTTTACAAAACCTTCAAGTGACAAATATGTAACAATAGCATGAATACAAATGCGTTATATAAATAAGAATAACAATTACATATTAAAATAAGAGGTAGGTGATTAACTGGTCAGAATTATTATCGTTTTCACTCATTGAAATTATTCATTTATTCATTCCAAGACTTTAGTAAGGTCCCATTTTGTCACAGGTACTACTGCAGGAATGGTTTTGAGTAGGACTAGGGAGGCATGCATTGGTGAGAGAGGTGGAAGGTCAACTCAGGACACACACACTCATACACTGAACCACGTGCATGCCGAAGACTTTAGACACCAGTCAGCATTGAGAAGCGCTCACAGGGCAAAGTGAGAGAGAAGGGGAAGGGGCCTGGAGCCGTGACGGGCAAGTCCTTTGAGACGCTGATGCTCCATCTAGATATAATGACAACGATGAAGACATGTGTACTCCCCCTGCCCCACCAAAAGAGATCAGAACAGCTGGCAGAGAACAGAACACGCCAGGCAGAGAGGGCTTCCAGCATCAAGGACCATGGGCAGGAGAAAGGCTGGCAGTCTTAAGGGGGTCAGACGCCAGGCACGGGCAGCACCCACTCTCAGGACACCAGCACCTGGATCTGAAATATCGAGGTGTAAAAATACATCCTTGGTGTCTGATTTCACGCTAGCATCTTGACAGCCTGCACACTAGTGCCTCCTGGCTCAGCACCCAAGCAGCAGGGGCGGAGGAGGTCAGGTAGGTGGGCAGTGGCCGGGTCATGCTGCCACATGGTCAGGAGTCAGCAATTCAGGTTTTGTTCTTGGAAGCCACTGGAGGGTCTTTAGGCAAGGGATGGGGTAAGATGATCAAATTGATAGTTCTAGAAGTTCATGAGGTGCTTGTTGGATGTTCCGCTTGCAGGATAGAAAGATGGTTAGGAATCTATCGCATTAGCCCCAGCTTGGACTGAGGTGGCCATTGTGGAGACACAGAAAAGCAGATAAATTCAGGACCCTTTTGGACATTTTCAAGGCAAAGGTCCATTCATGAGTGGACTTTTTGAAGGTGAGATAGAGCAAAAGAGGAACAAAGAATGTCAGGGTTTACTTTCCCTGCTGTGAAAGCGTGGCCAGAGAGCAATCTGTGGAGGGGAAGGAAATCACAAAGTTTTATTTGGCCCTGTTTAGCTTGAGAGATGTCTAGCAAACAGGACACCTCATATTAATGGCTAAAATGAGCCAATTTCTGATCTACTTTAAACAATAGACTTATACATAGAAATTAGTATTTTATTTGCAGACATAAGCCTGTAGTGACAGGGTCACAGCACAGGTAACCTGTCCAGGGTCACGTTCCTAGAACGTGCGTATTAGCCTCTAGGATATGCTTCCAATTTGCAAAATAACATTCTGGATTAACTTTTTAAAGTATACTCTTCCGATTTGCTGATCACTCCCTGCTACTAACTATGAGATATTCTGTTTATTGTACATGTGATGAAACAGTAAGGCAAATTCTTGTTAGGAAAGCTGTCTGGAAAAGGTGCTTTGCATGGAAGGGCCTTAATTGCCTTAGAGCAAGCTCCTCTCTTGGAAGAGCCTGTGAAACCATGTGTGCATTCTGTGCAAGGCAGACCTTGGCCTCCAGGAGTTTCTATTGGGTTTAGTGTGTATTTCCAGAAGTAGCAAAAAGTAATGCATAGGAAATGCACATCCATACTTTTAATTAAAGTTAAAATATCATCTTTAATTGAGTTGTAGTCTGCTTAGCAATTTCATCCTATGTGGGAAAATGGCTAGACCCTTTTTACTCTGTTCTGGTTTTGCTAGTGTAACATTCAGTCTCATACATGTGACAGGGTGACCATAGCTTATTTCGAGCAGTAGACAGGAGTAGAGAGTTTCCAGATGTGCTACTCTATGGACACGTAGTCAGTAAATAAAAATATGATGATAGCTGGAATGCTAATGTTTTCTCCAAAAAATTCAAAGATTTAGAAGTTTGCAGAGTTAAAAAGCTGCCGCACAATCCCTACCCCCATCACCAGCACTGACCTCTTTCTCTGCTGCTACCAGATAAGAGTTTACAAAGAGCAAAGGGAAAGTGATTTGTGAGATAAGGAATAAAACTGTCAAACTCTCTTTCTTAAGAACACTTTGACATTTCCCTGGTCCTAAGAACACTACCAAGTTGAGAACCATGTGGCATGTTCGTCTAAAGGATGCCAGAGTTTCTGAATATTCTCATGTCATCTACTAGTTTGACTGCTAAATCATAGCAGTAAATATGTTTTAAGTCCTGTGTCGGAGAGTGTGTCCCTAGAAAAGGACTGAACTGCAGATTCTGATCTGATGTCTAAAATTTACATGTTTTCTTGAAAGTGTGACAATTTATGATATCCAATATATGCAAGGGAATATAACGGAACACAGAAATGGGGTCGCAGAGGAGTCTGAATGACGCTAAAATCACCGTAGCCTGTCTTTGCTTAGAGTTTCTGATTGCATTTTGCATTGCTCACAAGTGATCTTCAGGCTCCTAAATGAATGCTTTTCACCAGTAGCCGCAGAAACGTCAGTTCATTTCAGAGTAACAAAAAAAAAGCTCTCATGGGCGGCTGTGCTTTGGGGCGAGTTTCTATTTGTTCTTCAGTTGCTACACTGCCACAACACTGTGACCTAAGACCCCCACGCCCCTGGCTGACTTTGGCCCACTCCCCTTGCTGACTTTGTCGTGCCTGCCAGCATGCGCGGGGGAACCTTTCAAGATTCAGAACGACACCTCGTAATGCGATTTTACCAATCATGCATTTTTCACACACCCGCACTCACATCTCCATGAGAGCTGACTTACAGGCCTCCAGTGTTGGGCACGTTTGCACACACTAGGTCTAAACATTCCCCATTCAGTAGCAAGAGTCCTTCTCAGACATTAGAGCTAGAGCTCCACCAATGTCCTTATACTAAGAAGTCTATGTCCCTGAGTTTCCTCAGGGTCAGACTGAGGACTGGAGGAATTTGCAGAGTTTGGATTCCAGGAACCAGGACAGGTTCTTGAGCAGTCTGAACACATAGACCAATGCTTTGTGGAACCATCTTCTGAGAAAGCTCCTCCTGCTGGGCTGACTCACCCATGTCAGAAGAGATCTTTTTAGCTCTCTCATTTCCAGTTTCCTTTCTTTCTTTTTTCTCTCTAATCAAATGTCCCCTTTGTGTTATTAAAGAAATACTACAAATGTTGTTTAAGTTTTCTGGCCAGCCACATAAGCCTGTTTAACCATCATTTGGCTGAACTACGGTTTTTAAAATCAGTGGTCCTCTTGAATGGTTAAAAACTTACTATGCAATCTATTCTTTGGAAGCTTAAAAGAAATGCCTGATAAACAAAAGAAATTCCAAAGTCATCAACCTATAATATAAAAGTATTAAATGAGGTTATTTATGAATGGTGATTTTTTAAATAGGGATTTAAAAAATTTTAATCCATACATTTTGAATGAGAATATTTATGTAGCAAGTAGTATGGCATGTATTTCTAAGAATTTTAAATGTTTAAATTTCATGGATAACAACCATAATTAAAATTTTTATACACTAAGGGAAAGGAATGAGATTTAGCAATTTAACATAGGGTGCATCAACTAAACCTTAAAATAAGGACTTTGCAATTGTTTATACCCCCATTTTACAGAAGAAGGAACTAAAATTGAGAGAAATGATGTAACTCACCCGAATCACAAAGAAATGCATGCAAGAGCCAGAATTCAAATAATATCAGTTCAAATTGAGGCTTTTAACATTGCATTATTATTGGGATTTCTTTGTAAATGAGAGAATTGCTGAAGCGAATTTTTTCCAAGGTCTCCTTGACCTATGTTATGATTTAAATATAAGGTGTTCCCCCAAAGCTCCTATGTGAGAGAATGCAAGAATGTTCAGAGGTACAATGACTGGATTGTGAGAGATGTAATCTAATAGTGGATCAATCCGGTGCTGTGGGATTAACTGGGTGGTAACTATCAGCAGCTAGGGTTTGGCTGGAGGAGGTGGGACACTAGGGGACTGCCTTTCCGGTTTATATTTGTCCCTAATGAGCAGAGTTCTCTCAACTTCCTGATTGCCACATCCTGAGAAGCTCTCCTCCGCTATGCCCTTACACCATGATGTTCTGCCTCACCTTGGGCCCATAAGTGTGGAGCTGGTCATCTCGGTCTGAACATCTGAAACCATGAGCCAAAATAAACTTTTCTTCCTCACAAAGTTCTTGTCAGGTCTTTTGGTCACAGTTACGAAAAAGCTAACTAAACAGAAATTGGCATGGAGAAATGAAGTCATTGTTGTGACTAATCTGACTGTGTGGTTTGAAAGAATCTGGAGCTGGTTTGAAGACAGAGAAATTTTGGAAAGTTTAGAGATGCAAGCTAGAAAAGCTTTAGAATGTTGTGAGATCTTAATGGGGATTCTGGGGGGAGCTCAAAAGACTAAAACGCCTGTAGGACCAGGAACAGTAACGGCTGGGCTCATGAGGTTTCAGAGGGGGAGGGCTCTATTGGAAACTGGACTAGGGGTAATTCATGTTACATTCCGACAAAGAAGTTGTCTGAATTTTGTCCGTGTGCTCAGAATTTCTGAGGAAAAATTTAAAAGTGTGGGGCCGATTAATCTGATGGAGGAAATTTCAAGGCAGCAAGGCACTCAAAAGGTGGCACGGCCATTGCTGGAACTATGGGAATCAGCAGCAAAAACAGAGTGGAAATATCTGAAAGCTTGCACTTTGGTCAGAAAAGTGCAAGTAAAACTGGGACTAAGGAAGTTGTGGTTTAAAAAGGTTACAGCTTCAAAATAGATAATGTGTACTTTACCAGAAATAATGGGAAAGAGGACTCGAGGGCGTCTCAGAAATGGGCAAGACCACACCCATGTCAGGATCAAGGGTGTAAAAGTAAAAGTTCCTTTGAGAAGAGAGTGTGGGTGCAGCCTGCTTGCACAGGGGTCTTTGGGAGTTGTTTTACAATGCTCAGGCAGCCAGGCACGCAGAGGCTGCTGCAGCTGTGGCCCCCAGGAAGCTCAGCTGCTGGTTAAGATGGTGGCAGACCTTGGTGGCAACCACATGGTTCTGGATCTGCAGAAAGACACCATGCTGGAGTTAGGGGCCATGAAGGCTTCCATAGAGATTTCAAAGGAAGGCCTGAAAGGCCAGCTAAAGTGTAGCAAGAACAGTCTCTGCAGGATGCCCCTGAAAGGGTGAGGTAAGAAGATGTGAGAAGGAAACTGAAGTTGGAGTGGAGACCCCTGAGATTAAGAGATCCCAGATACATCGTTCGTCTGCTAGGGAAAGCCACAGGAATCAAGCAGAAGCAAGCTAAGAGAGGCCATACAGACTGCAACTAGCAAGACATAAGGGGAGAGCTACCCAAGGCCTATAGGGAGAGCATTATGAAGCCAGACGCTGGACAAGCAGCTACGGGACTCTTTGTCCAGGTGGATCTCAGCCTTGCTTTGGTTCCATGCCTTTTTTCTATGCCCCTATTGAAATGTTTATTCTGTGCTATCTATTATATATTAGATAATAGATACATACAACTTGTTCTTGAATTTTATTATCACAGGTAAGAGTCTCAGGTGAGAATTTGGTCTTGTACTTTGGGGCAATGCTGGAACTATTAAGATTATGTGACCTCTTGGAAATGGATTAAATGTATTTTGCATTGTGAGATGGGGTTTAGATATGAGGTATCCCCCAAACTCTCATGCATGAGACAGTGCAAGAATTTTTGGAGGTGAAAAGATTGGAGTATGGGAGGTGTGATTTGGTTGCTGGGTTAACCCACTGATCTAAATTAACTGGGTGGTAACTGTTGGTAGGTGGGTGTGGCTGGAGTGAGTGGGTCACTGGGGTATTCGGGTTTCATGTTTTGTTCCAGGTAAGCAGAGCTCTCTTCTTCCTGATCGCCACATCCTGAGCAGCTTTCCTCTGTTAGGCCTTCTGCTATGGTGTTCTGCCTCACCTTGGGCCCAGAGCTACGCAGTTGACCATCCCTGAACTGAGATCTCTGGAAGCTTGAGACAAAATAAAGATTTCCTCCTCTGCGTCATTCTGGTCCGACCTCTCGATCACATGACAACAAAGTTGACTGAAACAACCTAGACACTGACACCTTCAGCACCCCTTGTACGTGAAGTCCAGTGTGCTAGACTCTGCATCTACTCTGCTGTTTATTAGCTGTGTAATCCTGAATTATGTAAAGAAGAAATAAAACACTTAAAGCTTTCAGTAATTGAGACGATAACACGGAAATCCTATGTAGAAATGGAAAAATGTATGCTGATCAACACAGATGGCTGCATTTAAAAATCATCCTTCCCATCCCTTTTCAACCTTCCCTCCTATACTTCTCAGACTCGCAATAAGATCATTAATTTTAACAAGTATTTGGTTGAAGAAGGCACCTGTCCTGACATGGGCATGTTCTTTCTCTGCCACAGCTTTTGACTTACAATGGAAAACCTCTAGGGGCTGGGCCCAGCCCATCTTGGGCCACTCCACGCAAACCCTGACACTCACGGTCACTCCTCCTCCCTACCTGCGGACACCAGCATTGTGACTCACTTCTCTGCAGCAAGCTCTACAGCAACTGACCCCTTCAGGAACTGGATTCCTGGTTCTCGTTTCTCCCCACCACTCCCATCCACAAAGCCTATTTGTATCGGTGTCTCCTGGAGGTGACCACACAATTGCAGTTGTAATTAGTGACAAGAGCTGAGGCTGGGTTGCTGCAGAAATATAATCTTGGATTTAGACATCAGACTCAGCAGTTTCTGCTCAGTTCACCCTCTCTTCTTTCCAGGTGACTTTTAGAAAACCTGACTGATTTGTGCCACACAGAAGTAATCCGATTTTTGAAAGAAGAATGCTTACCCTTAACACCTAGAGACAATGAAATACAATACTGACTACGCACACGAGAAACCACATTTCAGATTAACTTGGTTCAACTTTATGTGGCTGTCACAAAATCTTGGGATTTCTTTAGGGGAGAGAGGAAGAGTGAGAGAGAAGAAGAGGGAATTAATTTTATTTAGTTTGTCACATGGCTTTTGTTGTGTACATGGTGCTGGGGTTTGACCCCACACCCTCACGCATGCCACTAAAGCACTGTAACCACCAAGCCATCACACCAGCCTCTCTGCTGTTTTCTGGGTAGCTCCTCGAAACAATACATTATATGCTATGACCTTTTTAATATATCACCAAAATTTTAATGCATATTAAAGAAAAACGTTTATTTCAACAACAGTAAAATAACCATTTGAAATCTCAGAATATCGTGGTATATGATTTTCCATACACCTACACTATACTTACATACAAATGTATCTATACTATATATAATGTACATTATATATTATATTATATATACATATGACATATATAAAATTTCAGTCATTTGAACTTCTAACAAACATTCCTTGGATCAAGAATATTTAAACAAATATTTTTCTTAAATACATTAACATAATTAAAATTTCAATACCAAATACCAAGTTGTGGCATTAAGTTCCATAAAAAAATGTTATATAAGGAAAATGTACTGTAATTCATCAATCCTTTGGAAAATCAATATTTTTAATTGATTTATTTAACAAATATTTCTGCAATACCTACATTAGTGAACGCGTATTGATTCTTTATACACTTCAGTTGTTTCAATTTTGACTTAGAAGTTTTCTATATTTAAGAATACAATGAAAACTAAAAGTGATCAAGAGTAGGATGTGTGCCACAAGTCTATCTGTGTAACAACACGCGTAAAACAAAACAGCGTGAAGAGCAGTTTTTGCTTTTTAAGAAATGGACTCATTTTACAGCTCTCTGCTACACCATTACCAGAGATTACTCCTTGCGGACACTAAAGGCCGATGCACGCCTACCTATGACTCCTACAGCAGCTCCCCACAAGGCTATGCCCATGAGAGGTCTCCTCTTGGTGACACTCTTTCTCCAGCCTGAGAGGCAAATCAAAGGCTAGGGCCCTTTTGCAACACAGCTCAACCTCGGGATTAACGAGATAGAGCTTCGGACCTGCTCTGCTGCTCCACCACCATTCAAACCATCTGCACATTTCCAAAGGTAAAGCACTTGAAAGCTTCCTCACTCAGGAGTGGAGAAGGTCCCACTCAGAGCTCCCAGGTGGATTCATTCTGTTTTATAGAAATAGAGCTTTGCTTCTGATGGTCTTCAGCCCTTACCCAACATGCACATTTCCTGGTGTAATTTATGTGCTGTTAATTATTGAAATACAATCACTGTTTCAAACATTAGATTTCAGTAAGTATCTAATGTCAGGATGAACCAAGATATATTTTCATTTACTCGTAAAGAAGTTATTCACAACTGAACGGAGCTGAAAGGGACTCACCTGAATCTGTAGCTGTGATCGTCAGGATAAAGTGCTCCTTTGTTTCGCGGTCCAGACTCTGAGTAACTTTAAGTTCTCCACTGGCCGAGAGAGTGAAGGCATTGTCTTCATTCCCTCCAAGGAGAACATAAGAGAGTTTGCTGTTGGACCCTTGATCGTCATCCCTTGCCACCACCTATAGGGAAGAGTGGCACACATCACCACTGTGAGCAAACTTACCATAACCCAGACCATGAGATAAAATGCATCAGTGAAAAGACAACGAGGTTAAGTTATATGGAATTATTCCTAAGACAGTTTCAAGCTCTCAAGTAAAAAATTAAAATGCTAAAGAATAGTTTGTATTGGGCGTGTCTGCTTGTGCAAGAACATGCATAACACTAATGCATAACATTTTTGGAAGGCTCCACAAAAGTTGCTAATGTTAGACAAGAGACAGGGCATAGAAAAGGGATAGGAAAGGCAGAAGAGAGAAAACCATGCCTTAGGGACTGCAGCCCCACCCATACTCTGCCTGAATCCCCTCCTGTGAGGGGAAATGGGGACATCTTTAGTGTAAAGGGAGGAAGCTAGAGGACACAAGGAGAATTGGAGCCCTCAAGGGTAGGTTCTCAATTTGGGGCATGCAGCAAATCGCTAGTTAACGTATCGTTAGTATTGTGTTTGCTTCCCTCTGTGAATTTTCTGGGGGGAAAAGAAGCTTACACACGGGCAATGGAGAAGAAATCATGTCAAGTTGAGCTGTCAATCAAGGCACCAATCGACCCCAGTTCCACCCAGAGGAGTACAGGGAGAACTTCGCAGCTCAGCCTCCCTACTCTCCCAGAGGGTCTGTGTCTGCTTTCAACAGTCCTCTGTTACCTGCAAACCTCTTGCATCTTGCTATTTATTTATGCAAGATGCCAAGAACCCCTGAGGACCCCCGTGGGGACCCCGGCCCGTGTGGCAGCAACACTAACACTAGTTTCACCTAGGGAGTTCAATTCATGAAGAGGGAAGGGGGAACGCTACTTGTAAGAAAGTTTTCCAACTTTGACCTCATTTTAGTTTATCACTGTGTGAAGATGCTACTGTCATGTGTAGCAAAATTCAAAGAAACATGAATATATAAATGTGTGCAATGGAAAGTACTCGAACAAACGTAAGTAAAATGCAGTATTTCAGTCTATGGGGAAGTGCACAGGCTTTAGGTGTAATGCACATAAGCATTCCTTTTCAAGATTTGCTCTATCTGCAGCTGAGTGTTATGAATGAGGGAAGCGTGGGTGCTGGCTAAGAAGGGGAGCTTTCCAATTCGATGATAGGACAGTGAACACGAATCTCCTTATACTGCAATATACTGACCTGGAGAACCGTTCTGGGCAGTGTTCCTAAATTCTCAGGGACATTTACAGAATACGGAGAGAGCTCAAACACAGGAACAAAGTCATTAATATCCAATAATACAATGCTGACGGTGGAAGAATCTGTTCTGGGGGTGCTCCCCCGATCCGTAGCCTGAACAGTCAGGAGGTAGGTAGGGATCTTCTCTCTATCCAAAGGCCTAGCCACAGTGATGGCACCCGTGACAGAATCGATCCTAAATTCTTGATTGGTGTTGCCATCCACAATGCTGTAGCGAACCTGTCCATTTGTACCTTCGTCTGCATCTGCCGCAAAGACTTGTATTATATCTGTTCCTGTCAGGGTGTCCTCATCGACCTCCACCTTATACGAAGACTGTGCAAACACTGGGTTGTTATCGTTGATGTCAAGGACCATAACTACAACCTCTGCAGAGGAAGAGAGCGGGGGTTGGCCTTTGTCTGTAGCCACCACTGTCAGAGTGTAATTAGAGACCTCTTCTCTGTCCAGTTCTCCCGTGAGCCGCACCTCCCCATCAATGGTCCCAATGCTGAACTTGTTTCCCAAAGGGTTCAGTAGGGTGTACTCTATATAGCTGTTCGGGCCACTGTCTGGATCAGTGGCTTGAGCTTTGAAGACAACGGTATCAATAGGTGTGTTTTCTGGAATGTACGTCAACTTCGGGGAAAGAAACGTTGGCGGATTGTCATTCACGTCCAACAGAATGATGGACACCTGCGCAGTGCTGGTGAACCTGGAGGAGGGCGGCAGGTCGTGCACCTGCACCGCCAGGTTGTAGAAGGACTGGCTCTCCCGGTCGAGCGCCTTCTGGACTTTCAGCACACCCCTCTCGTCCACTGTGAACTGCCCGAGGCTGTCACCTGAAGCGATGCTGTAAGCTAATTGGGAGTTGACGCCTGAAATTGAAGGGAAAAAGTACCATAAGCACTTGCTGATTGCAGATGACTGCCTGGCGCTGGCTTGATGTATATCATGCGCTCGAGTGCACTCGATGAATGATTTAGCTGCAGTTAAATTATTTTTAGCAAACAGCACACACGCACCATTCCTTTCCCGTTAACTTTTGATCTGAATAGACATTTACAATCTGGTAAACAAATGATCCAATGGCCGCAGGCTATTTACTACGCTGTTGAAATGTTAAATTACAAAAGCACCGAGGAGAAAAACATTCCAGAGAGCAGATATTTTTCTGTACTTTTCCTTGTTTCTATCACATAATTCCCCAGGGTCCAACACTAATAGTGCCACAATCTGTATTATTAGCCAAACGTTTATAACTTCAGTAATTTATTGAAGCTGACATCAATTTTCAGAGAAGAGTAATAAAATGTTGTGATGTATGGCATTAGCCATGGATGCTTTAAGTGTACTTTTACATTGCTTGTCAGAAACAATAAATATTTTTTAATTCCTATTAAGCATCTGGCCAAGTAATAGCCTTTGAGAAAATAGCTGTCTCTCAAATTTTATTATATATATTTCAGTACTCTTTAAAGGAATTGTTAGTAGTAAAATTATGCGTTGAAGTCTTCAAAAATAAGTGCTATTATTGTACCATATTTAGGTAATATCTTTTACCCAAGCAATGTACGAACATTTTTGGAACTTTAAAATATCTAAATTCTTATCTCAAAATATATAATTGCAAAGATGATGTGAGGAACCCATCAACTTTTTTTTCTTGTTTTCTTTTTCTTTTTTCTTTCTTTTTTTGTGAAAACATTAAAAGAAAATCAGCTTTTCTGCCTCGGAACTGTGTTAACAGTTTTCTTCTACTGGCCCACAATGCCATGTGCATTTTTATATTTCACCCTAAGAGTCTTAGGAATATTACAGGATATTGTGGTAATTACATATGATGCCCCAGATAAGCCATCCTTCAGAAAGATCTTATGCTTTCGGGCTAGGAGCAATATCTGGATTAACATAACTTGATTACCAAAGGCAAGCGTACCTGCCCAGTTCCATTTCCGAATTCCACCTGCCGGAAATAGTGTCAATCTTTGTTGTCTTCTAGAATAATTTCCCCACCCTTCTTTTCCTAGGCATGCTCTTTCGCAGGATTCTGAGAATTCCATGAGCATGGGCATCTCCTGGGGCTCCTCATAGAAACTAGGACCTAGGACCTGAGCCAGCAGAGGGGATGGGACTCTTCCTTCCACCACGCAGTGTGTGTCCTTTTTTATTATGCCACATGATCTATTGGGCCAAAACTTTAGGGTAAGCAATTGTGGTGCAAATCTTAGAAAAGGTAGTTCCTCCTGTCTCTATGAGCTGCAGTATTTAATCTTTACAGTTTAAGCTTCTTCACAAAGCAACGAAGCAGAGGTTGTAAAGTTCAGAATACTGAGGAGCTTGAAGATCAGAATATGAATAAATAATGCTAATGGGGTCCACAGGTCAATTCACCAGCACAGGACAAAAGGAATCTGAAAATCATGGTAGGACAAGGTCAAGAGGCTCCTTCACCTCCCCCTCTTAAAACTCCACAGGTTTGGAGATACAAATTGGTGGAACGTTTTATCCTGGACTGCACTGTGTGGAGGGGAAGCAGTATGTGTACACTAATTTTTATTCTTTCTAAGGACATCTTTTTGCATTTCCTATGGCAAAGTCCAGCAGCAAATGTTGAATCTTTATTCCTTTGAAACCCAGAGATACAATTATTCCTGAGAAATGTAGTTATGAAAAATCATGAATAAAAACAACCCTACCAATGAGCGGAGGTATAAATTGTAGTTATATGAAGATTTATGAAATCTTTCATACCCAAGATTAAAAGAAATTAGGAATACTGACAAATTCCACCTGACTGTAATGTGATCCCCCTGAGACGTCACTGAAAGATGGACTAATAAAGGCCCTGGCTCCCAAAGTCCCCCCTGCATGCTACTTCCTTAGGTAAACAACTAAATTACAGAGACAAAAACAGCAGGGTACCAGGACTCCCATAGCTTTGTAAACAGAAGAACAGGCCCTTTCCCATGGGGATAAGCTGGCTGGGTGTGTGAATGGGGGAAGAAAGAGGTAGGAAATGACCTAGAGTCAGGAAAAATAAAAATTTGATCTTACGCTCAACTAAGTATGACAAATATATTAGCTCCCAACATTAAAAATGAACTGAAGATAACAACTATTATCTCTGAGGAAACAAACTATTTTGGAAAAATGTAACTAATTTGGAAATTAAAAAAAAAGCAAGAGTAAGAACCTGCTCTCACCTCAAGAACTAAAACCTAAGTGCTGAACTACCACAGCCATAGGGACTGCGCACATTTACTTTACTGTAAAGAGGACTTTTCACTCCTGACAAATCTACTAAGCGACTCTGGGCACAAGCTCCACATCTAGAAAATACATATGGACATCCTAACACGGAAAACCCGCCCTGAACATTTGCAGTTCCTGAAAAATAGAAAGCTTAGGTCATTTCTCCCTCTGCTCTTCACATCAAATATCTGAAACATGAAACAGTAAATCCATTATTTTTAGATTTTAAATTTGAGTTGTGTTGAAACTTGAATTTAGTGAGCTTTTATAGCCCAGCAGATCTTTAAACTAAAAACAGCCCACATCTCAAACCATTTGTGTTCAATTTACTAAAAGTCATTTCGTTCTATGATTCTTCTTGGCAGATTTAATGTGTGTGTGTATGTGTGTGTGTGTGTGCATGTGTGTGTGTGTTTATATATATATATATATGTATGGAAACATACAGATATTTGCATTTCAGTGAATAATTCTGCTCTAAGGAGCAGAGCACATAAAATACAGAAACAGACAATCACATAAGAATATAAATAATTAAATACATGGAAGAATTATACATATATATGTGTGTGTGTATATATATATCTGTGATAAAACATATGCATTTATTCACAATAATATTTGCCAGGCATCCCACAGAGGCAGCACGTGGAAGCAAGACATCTTTGTACAGTAGACTCAACAATGCCATCAGAGAAATGGAACATGGTACCATTGTACTCTTCAGGTGGTCTGTGCTGTGCACAGAGCACAGATGGGTACATTATTCAGCAAAACTCATTTCATTATTGACACATTCTCATATGACTCCCTAATGTTTGATAACATGCATGGCTTATAGAATAATAAAATAATTATCAAAACTGGGGTATTTTCATGATGCTCCAATTTTATAATACGTTTCATCAATATAATACTTCTTCATTGCATAGAGACTTTGAGATTTTCAGAGCTATTACTTATTTTATGAAAATAGTAAAGTATTTGCCTGCTTCTCATGAAATAATCATGTAAGTTAAAATGTGATAGGTTGAACTCTGGGAGAGTTTACAGATAACAGTAAATGCTAAATTTATTTTCATCTAAAATTGCTTTATCTTCTCCTAAGATACTGATATTATTTCCTCAGGAACCTGATGATCAGAGATTAAGATTAATTTATTAATTTTAAAATGCCTATATCATATTCCTTGTGCAATTCTGAGTACTTTTTATGAGTAAGGTCACCCTTATCATTATCCTCGTAATTCAGAAAGAATGGATGGAACTCTGTCCTATATTTTAGGTCAAGGTACAGGAAACTACACTGATAAAAGTATTCAAAGTTAAAACAATGGGTAAACGTAGCTTGCAATTTTTATGCAAAACAATTAAAAGGGAAAAAGTACATGGAATATTTCAGCAAGTTTTTGAGAAAGGAAGTTTCTCTTTTACTGTTTTCCCAGTAACTGACATTTTAAGTAATGGGGGAAAAGTAAAATGTGTGCAAGAGGAGCTTACAATTTTGTGGAACAATCGACTCTCTCTAATGCATAATAAGTAAAGCAATCACAGAGATACAACAGGGAAAATTCTTCACCAAAGAAAAGTTGAGCACAGCCACAGGAACAAGTAACTGAAGAGTGTAGAAACAGAACTGCAAATTTTCATATGCTGGGAACAGGTAAGCTAACTCAAAGTTATGATAGTAGAGAAAGCAAGCTCCAAAACACGACGCGCCGCAGTGGTCCATGGAATCTAACTGGGGCCATCTTAGACCTCGAACGCGATACCTGAAACAGTGCCTGCCCTTTGACCACGACTGGGTGCATACTAAACTTCTGATGAAAGTTATTATAAATTAGTATTAGGAAGAGTTGTAGCAATTGCAGTAGTACTACTATTGGAGGTGCACACATCGTAGATATATTTGTGTGTGCAGTGTTAACTATGTTTGAATAAGAGGAGAAAACTTCAAAATGCACTCATTCAATGAATTCTAAAGACAGCATTTCCAGCTTTGTGTATTGAAATAGGAATAAAACACTGTGCCCTTTATTTATCTTGTCTTTCTAAGTGACATTTCTAGATACCCCTGAAAAGAGTCTAAGTATAGATTGGAATGAGTGCTGAGATATTCTGAGATTATAAAAATCATTCACTTCAGCAAGAATCAGGAAACTCTAAATTAGGGTTGATAAGCCTGTATCATGAGGCATATCCCTGGCTAGAGATCTACTTCCGTTTCAAAGGGGGTTTGTTTTATCTACTCCAAAGATTTTTAGCTGCATTTAATGGAAAGGAAAACAAGGTATACTAACTTGCCAAACCATTCAGCTAAAAACTGATAATCTGTACAATGCTATACTGAATGCTACATTATCTGATACCCACATTTACAAAACAGGTCTCAGAACACACACAAAGGGAGTCAGCTTTTAGAAGAAAGTTTGCCAGATGCTTTTACAATAATTACAAATCAAACACACCAACACATATATGCATTTAATGCAAAGTCTCAATTCAATTATATAGCATACGTTAAGTAGATCTCAGGATGGTGTCTGAGTCAAATAATGAGAACTTGCTAAAATATCCTTAGTGATTTTCATTCTGTAGTACATTATTTAGTTATTAATTCTTAAGTATTTTTAAGTCTTTTGTTTATCTTGTCTCCAAATTTTATTCTTTATAATAATGTATGTAAAATTGATCTTTATTTACCTACCAAAAAACTACCAAAATACTGGCCTATGACTGCTGCATTCCTGAACTTCAAAACAGACATATACTTAAGGCAAACATAAATAAATAAATGCATAAGTAAATAAAGTTTAAAAATGATAGTCTGTTGTGTAATCATGATAAAGAAGAACTTATTAGATAAAGTAATTAAGTTTTAAATCCTCAATAGTTAAATTATAATTTTATTTCTCAACTTTGGACATATATACACAAAATGCCTTTTTGCAAAAGCTGAACACAGTAAGAAATATAAATATTAATATACACATATGTGATATTTAATGAACTTTGGGGTTATAAATCACATACCGTCATCTGCATCAGTGACATTAAACACAAGAACAGTAGATCCTAGAGGTAGATTTTCCATTAAGGATGTGCTATAGGAATTCATGCTGAAAACAGGTGGGTTATCATTTACGTCTAGGATGTTGAAGTAAACTCTGATGGCAGTAAATTGGCCCCCGCCGTCTTCAGCTCGAACGGTGAGGATATAATACTGCTGGACTTCATAATCTAATACTCGAGTTAAATTGAACACTCCAGTAACTGGATTCAGGAAAAATATGCCATCCTCATCGTCCTCATTCACAGTGTATGTGATTTCTCCATTCACCCCAGAGTCGTCATCTGTGGCCAAAATGGCTGCGACCAATGAACCTACCGAAAAGAAGAGAGTCTCAAGTTCATGGAGCATGGGCATACAAGGAACACACACACAGAGATACCAGAAATGTGTTTATATAGTAAAATTCTTTAACAAGAGAACCACTGAGAAATTCTAGTGTACATAACAGTCATCAGATTTCTACTTTGGCACTGATACCAACATGTCCATATACTAATAAAACAAGTGACATCTGAGATATCCAGTGGATCTCACGTCAAAGTTCTGGGGAATTATACAACTTCTGACATCACTTTTCTATCTGACACCACCAAAGTAAAAACATACTGATGAATTTAATGAACACCCATTGGAGGTCACTGCTTGTGTCTGGGATTCAGGACTCTAAGAAACAACACAGGAAAGTGCATGTGGCAGGTTAACAGGGCACGCAGTCACTGCTGCAACCACAGCAAGAAATACAAGGGACAACAATTTCATGGATATGGGCAGTTCATTTGGGGGAAAGAAGGAAAGACTGCGGGAAAGGCAGACCTGTGGAAATGAATAATTCCTTTGTCGAATGGAGTTTCCAAATCATAAACCTGATCATGCAAACTTCTTTCAAATATAGCTCAAATATAATGAAATTTTAATTTTAGACAGAATTTCTAACAATGAGCTTCCACACACATGAGAAACACAGGTACTGAGTGCCCAAACTCAACCACAACATATGTGCAAAGAGGCCAGATCAGGTTAAAGTTGCGTTACAATTCAAGACTCAAGCTCAACATTCAACAAGCACCTACTGGTCTCCACGCCTCATGCTAGTAAACTCAAATAGACTTTCCAAACTAACCTTTACCCGACTTCTGAATGGAATTACCATTTCTATCGTACAGAAAAAGCTGAAGCTAAATAAGTTAGTTTGTCACGGTCACAGAGCGACTAGTTGTTAGAACGGGTAGTCACCATGTGCTTCTCTTTGTTCCTTCTGTTACACAAAAGCAAAATCGCATTACACATTCTTACAGTGAAAAAAAAAAGAATATCAAAATTGTGCTTCCCAGAAAAATGAACACCCTGGTCCCAAATACTTTCAGAAACAGCAATAGCTATAATTAGTAATCAAAGGGAAGGCTAACCTCATTCACTCTCAAAACTCTAGTGAATTGCTTGGGATTGTACCAAAGACGGCTAATTAAAAGATTCCCAAAGCCAGCATGTGTATTTGTACAGCTGGTAGCGCGAGGTAAAGACCAGTCATGAATGAAAAACAGCCAAAGCACCACCGAATGGTAGTCACTGGTGATTCCTGTAGCATGCACCTAGGGACCTGTCCCCTACCTGGAGCTGTGTCTTCAGGGATGTCAAAGGAGTACACAGGCCTGGAGAATCGGGGCGTGTGGTCGTTCACATCACTGATGGTTATGTTGATTCTCATGTCTGAAGACTGGAGGCCATCGTCAGCCCGCACCAGCAAGGAGTACTTGGAGCGGCGTTCCCGGTCCAGACGCCTGGTGGCCATCAGATCTCCAGATTCAGGGTCCATGCGGAAGCTGTCCTCTGCCCCACTGATGATTGCATATGTGACCACAGCATTGGCACCCTAAGAAGAGAGAGGCATTGAGCAGTGGGAAGCACAGCAGGAGGAGGAGTGTGGTCCTTGTGAACAAGCAGGTGGCACTGCAAGGTCTGGCATCTGACACCAGAAGCTTTCAAACTGTAACTGGAGATGAACTTCACTGTGGTTTTTGTGCACGGAGCATCACAAAACACAAGGGAAGGCATCGAAGAAGACAGACAAGTGGAAAATCATCCACGCTGATGCTTTGGGAGACTGATACTGTTAAAATATCCTACTGGCCGCACAGCCCACAAATCCAATGTGATTCCTACAAAATGCTAATAGATTTATTTTTTTAAACAGAGATGAGGACAGTGAGGTAGAAAGAGAGGATCGATTTTAGTTAGTTTTTCACGTGGACTTCATTGCTCTGACACTTTGCTGGGTTCGTGGTACTGGGGTTCAAACTGGCATCCTCGCACAAGCCAGGCAAGCACTGTAACCACAGAGCAAATGCTCTGGCCCCCATTTTTTGTTTTGTTTTGTTTTTAAGGGAGAAAGAGAGAGAGACAGAGAGAGAAAGAGAACTGATTTTCTTTATTTTTTTGATCTGGCTTAGCTGTCCTAGAGTTCAAACCCAGGTCCACATGCATGCCAGGCAAGCGCTCTAACCACTGAGCCACCGCTCCAGCCCCTGCTAATGGCATTTTTGACAGAAATAGAAAAAAATTACAATGCCTATGGGACCACAAAGAACTCCAAATAACCAAAATGATATTGAGAAGGAATGAAGGTAAAGACATCACACTTCTTAGCCTCCATGCACAGCACAAAGCTGCAGAAATTAAGACAGCACAGCCCTGGTAGACAGAGAGACACGAGGACCAGAGGACCGGAGGAACAAACCCAGAGTGCGTATCTGCATCACAATCACCTTAGCTTTGACAAGGGTGCGTAGAACACACCATAGGGAGAGCACAGTCTCCTCGACAAAGGGCGCTGGGAAGATGTAAAAGCATGACCTTGATCCTCATCTCACTCTGCTCACTACTCTCAAGTCTCCATGGCTGAGGGGTCAACAGACATCTCTCCAAAGAAGACGGAAAAATGGCCGACAGCCACACGAAAAGCTGCTCGGTGTCACTAACGCTCATGGAAATGCAAATCGAAACTGCAGTGACCTATCTCTGTGCACCTGGGAGGGTGGCTGTTACCTAAAACAAACAAACAAAAAAATGTGCACAGAGACAGGAAGAACCAGCATCTCCTGCTCAGCGAACACAGCACGGTGCCGGTGTCCGGACACTCGGCAAAGCATCCTTGGAAAACTGCAAAAGCAACCACTGTTAGATCTAGCAATCCCGTCTTTGGGCACTTACACAGAAGAGCTGCAATCACCATTTTAAAGCCTTAGCACTCCTGGGTTCACTGAGCATAAGTCACAGTTGCCGAGGTCTGTAAACAATGCAATATCCTTCAGGGGATGAACGGATTAAAAACTGCAGTGGATACGCAGAAGGGAAGGGTAGCCCCACTCTCTGAGCTGCGCTTTCAGGAATGCAGACGGGGCTCTCAGATGCTGGCCAACTTACACTCATGCGCTGAGCCTCAGGGTGGATCTCAAACCCAGGCTCTGTGCCAGGCTCAGAATGTGTTCCCTCTGCTTACCTGGGTAAGCAGAGGGCAAGCGCCGAAGACACAGGGCTTTCGATGTGCACAGAAAGAAAGTTGCTTTCTTAAGGAAGACAGAAGGCAGAGTGCAGCAGAATTCGGTTTAGAGGGAACAGAATCTTTAACGCAGACTAAGCCCAGCAATGTGGGAGCCGAGGGAAGAGGGGAGGAGAACAAGAAAGGTGGCTGACTCACTGCTGAGCAGTTCAGAGTGGAGAGTTCAATCTACAAACAAAGAAGAAAGTCAGGCAGAACCCCAAATGTAACACAAATCGACCTGAATTCTGTGGCCAAGAAATCTTATCTTGTTTTAATTAGAGGAATCGATTAAGGCTATTGGTACATAAAATTACTAGAATGAAGGAAGTCAAATAAAGGAGGCAGTGTATAGAATCTTAGCCCAAGATTTGGCAATCCCAGGAGGCTGAGGCAGGAGGATGGCACATTTGAGGCCAGCCTCAGCAGCTTAGTGAGACCTTGTCTCAAGATAAAAAGTAAAAACGGCTCATTGCGAAACTCAGCTGTAAAGCACCCCTGGCCCCTGAATTTAATCCCCAGTACCCCCCCAAAAAAAAGAAACAAGAAAAAAACTGGGCCCCAGAGGTGGGGGCTCCACTTCCCTAAAATTGGTGAAAAAAGTGGGTGGAACGGGTTCTAAGTCCCTGCTCTGTAAAGGGAAAACAGAGGTCACTTCTTGCCCTCTCTCAGGTCTGTGAGTCAGTATGACCCTCAATACTATAAACTGTGAACAAGAACGTTGGCCCACGCAGTGGAAAGTTCAGTCATTAAGGTTTTTCTAGGTGTTAAGCGCTGCCCTGAGTGCTTTACTTCAAGGGGACTAATTAATATAACCCCACAGGCAAGCCGCTTATGGAAGCACTCCTGTGCCCTTTTGAAGACAAGAGACTGAGACAAAACGACTTAAACCCAAGAAGTTCTCTTAGACTCTGAATCCCTGGAACCAGCATAATACACAGGAGAAACTACCAACATCAAGTGATTACCAGATCTAGAAATCTCAATAATAGTTCTCATTATTCCCGACTCCCATACGTATTCCACCTGCTTCTTTTAACAGTCTTGTGTGATGGTAAAAGTGAAAGAGAAGGAGAAGCTAGGATGAAATTCCAAGTTTCTGTGATAGCAACTGGAAGACTCTCGAAGACATTTCAGGACCGGAATCTGCTCTGGTGCGGAGGAAGCCATGAAATGAATTTTTACTTGCAGTGTCTTTGGTGATGGAAGGCTAGCTTTGCAGAAACTGCTATCTGGCAATTACAGATTTAAGAACCACATCTGAGAAAAAAAAAATTAAGGAGGATCACTGCGTGGAGGTTCCTTGAAGTCACAGGAGTTGATGAGAATTTGTGTTGCAGTAGATGAGACAGGAACAGCAGCGTAGGCCTGGACTTTGGTGTATGGAGGGTGAGCAGGAGGACAGGCGGGACTGCAGAGCTGGGTGAGGGTGCCCAGTCAGGGGCCACAGGATCCCCCTCCCAACCCAGAAATGGTGGAGAATTAAGGAAGTAGGAAGATTTGGGAACGGAGGATACGAATGCCGCAGTCCTTTCACTAGATTGACTTAGATATGTAAAACTATGTATATTGTAATGAAACACCGAGTTAAATCCACAGTGTACTGGTGGAGACAGGATGCTCTGGGACCTTACTTTTACTATGTGTGGGGTTGGGCACATACCTAACCTCCCTGGGCCTGTGTTTCCTTCTCGTACAATGGTGAGAATAGTATTACCTGCCTAATAGCATCACCTTGAAGATTAAATTATACCTGTAAAAAAAATCCCTAGAACATTGCTTGAGAAATTGTAAGTATAGGAAAGTGCTATTTGTTTATTTTTTTTTAATTTTTTAAAGAGAGTTGACTACGTCAAAGTGCAATTAGAGTGGTTGCATATTACCGGGACAATACAGTTTCTGATATCCTGTTATGTGTAAGTATTGATCTTTATCCTGAGTAACTAATATAGGCATTGCTGACTTCAAAACTAGTTTTTTCATTTAAATACAGTTGTCTAAAAATGTATCTTTTACTATTAATAATATCCAGAAATGTATTTATGAAAAAGTTCATATTAAGAACTTTTAAGAAGATTTTCAGGAAGAACTTCAACTGTGTGGTGCAGGACTATGGGGGTGGTGAACTGGAGAAGACAGCCTCCGCCGTCCCCAGACAGGGGTCTTTCACAGACTCTTGTGTGTTCCTTCATGATCAAGTATGTAAGGAGACGATTTCTAACGGTCCCAAGCAAAAATATTCCTTCTTTAAAAATCTGTTTAGTGGATTTCGGATCTTTTTATACTGCATCCCAAAATCCGATCTTCAAATTTGATTAAGTGAATGCCTGAAACGCCCACTTTAATTTAATCAGGGAACTGCTGAGTTTGACACATTACCCACACTTATCTTGTAATTCCAGGTGTGTTTGAGATCTATCATATTTATTGCAATTTTATGGTTTGACAAAACAACCAGTGAGAACTTTAGACTGGAATCTGACCACATTCTGTGCCTTGTGTTCCATTTTACAATGAATTCCATCTCTGCAGCAAAGAAGTTCAGGTTTGGAAGCAGCCAGACACTTCTGACCTGTTGAAATCATACACACTTGGAATTTAGGGGAAATAAAGAAGGAAAAAAAAAACATTTAAAGCTTTTCCACAAATGGCTTGATATTTAGAAATGCCACATCTACAAAGTGACTAAATAATAAATGATATTCTTAAAGTTGTGGCAATTCTTCTGAAACAAAAGCAAAGATCAGATGATTCTGATTAAAACAGTCCTTTTCATATTCAAAATCAGCTGACACGGTGAAGTAACAGTTCTAGAGAATGTCTGAACATGTCTAGCCCAGAGTAATGATTTCATTAGTTCCTTTCAAACTCTTATTTTTTTTAATATCCCAAATATGCCATATCAGCAACACAAGAAATAAATAACATGTTTCAGCTGCAACACAGTGGAAATAATGCTGCTTAAAAATACTCTTCTGTCCCAAGAAACCACAGAGACAGAGCTCATGGAAGGAATTCTAAAGGTAAATAGCTTTAAATTCCACGCATTTTACAACCTTAACTAGTATTTTGAAAAACAAGCGTGGTACTAAGAAAGCAAGTTTGAGCATCCTGGCCCATTATGAGCACAAATTCTGTGCATAAACGAAACCAGAGATTGTCCCAGTCACGTGCTGGGAAACGCGAAACACTTCAAATGACATCTATGTGAAGGTCAACGTGCATGCGCTGCTTTCTGAAACTGGGATCCACCCTTTCTCCAGTGCCCTACAAGAGCATCCCTAATATATTAACACTTTATGTTAGTTTAAGCAATGAAGGATGAGTATATAGATAACAAAAAATTATGCACATATAAATTTTAGGTGACCTGTATAATCTTAGTGATGTAAAGAATTCCATGAAGTATTCTAAATCAATCCCCTGGATAATTTTGTGGCAATTTAATGTTAGCCACCAACTAAAGGAAGCACCTTTCATGTCCATATTCAGTCCTGTTCAAATTGCAGATGAAATAAAAAAACAGAAATGATGGGGGAGAGAAAACATTTCAAAAACCTTTTTTTTTTTTTTTTTTGGCCAGGTGTGGTGGTGAACGCCTGTAATCTCAGCCACTCTGGAAGCTGAGGCCGCGGGACCACAGGTTCAAAACCAGCCTTAGCAACTTGGTGAGGCTGAGTGTCTCAAAATAAAAATTAAAAGGCCTGGGGATGTGGCTTAGTGATTAAGTGCCCTCTGTTCAACCCTTTGTTAAAAAGAAAGAAAGAAAGAAAGAAAAAACCCTGCCCAAAAAATCCTTTTTTTCTTTTTTTCAAATTCACTAGAGATGAGGAGCTAAGAAGAGAGTAGAAAATAAAATTAAGGTTTGTCTAAAAATATTAATATTAGTTTATCATAAACCGCTCAAAAAAGGCAACATTCCCAAATGCCATAGCAAGCCTGGGTCCCCACATGATTTGGCTCTGGGCCAACGAGCTGTCAGGACCTCCTGTTAGAAGTCCAGATACTCAGTAGTTATTAAAACACCATTAAAAACTTAAAAGAAAACGTATTCAAGAAGGAAAACTGCCTAATGAGCTTTATATCTAAAAGAGAATGGCCTGAAGATTGCAAGTGTCCCTGCTTCCCTTAGGGTTTCAGTGCCTTCTCTTGTCCCTTCCATCCTTTCTGGCTTTCTACACACTCACACCCCCACCCCCACACACTCATGCAATGCACACTCACACCCACACACACACACTCATGCACATGCACACTCACCCCACACCCCCACACACTCATGCAATGCACACTCACACACACACTCATGCACATGCACACTCACCCCCACACCCCCACACACTCATGCACATGCACACTCACCCACCCACCCCACACTCGTGCACATGCATGCTCACAAACTGCCTATACACACAGTCATGCACACTCACACATTCATGTTCAAACTCATGCAGACACAGGTGCATGCGCGCACACACACACACACGCTCACACATCAGCCCTTACATAGTCATGTGCACATGCACATTCATATATTCATGCAGACAAAGGCACATACACACACAGCCCATATACACAGTCATGTGCACATGCACACACATACTCACACACTTGCATGCACCCATCGACAGTCATGCACACTCACATATTCATGCACACACTCATGCAGACACAGGCACACACATACACACACACTCTCACATATGTCCATACACACATTAATGCAGGCACAAGCACACACACACACAAACACTCACACACCAGGCCCTACATACTGTTGTGTGCACATGCACACCCACACACTCATGTGCACACTCACACAGACACGGATACACACACACTCACACACCAGGCCCTACATACTGTCATGGGCACATGCACACCCACACACTTACATGCACACTCACACAGACACAGATACACACACACTCACACACCAGTCCACATGCACACTCATGTGCATATGTACACACATACTCACACACATGCATGCACCCATACACACAGTCATGCACACTCACATATTCATGTACACACTCCTGCAGACACAGGCACATACATACACACACACACGTGTCCATACATGCATTCATGTACACATTCAAGCAGGGACAAACACACACACATACACACTCACACCAGCCCCTACACACACCCATGGGCACATGCACACGCACTCACGTGTGTGTCCATACATGGTCACGTGCACATGCACACTCACACATTCATGCACACACTCTTACAGACACATATGCACGCAGATCCAGTCACACAGCACACCTCTGCAGCCCCTTCTACCCATGAGCTGCAGAATGTGCTACCGCCACACCCCTTGCCATCCTAACTTTATAGCCTTGTAGTCTCCAGTCCCTTAAGTCATCCGTCTCACCCCAAATGTGTGTCTTGTGTGTCCTGGATATCTTCACGTGGCTTCAGTGGTCTAAAGCTAGGTGACTAAGGGAAAACGCCCACCTGGACCACCTCAACAGAGATAAAACAAAACAAACTAACCCAGGGCTCGTTTATGATTACGTGGGGACCTAAGAGCCATCCCACTTCCTCCATCTCCTCAAATCTCACTGTGACTGTGAGCACATCTTCCAAAATGAACTTGAAGACAGGGTAGGCATGCGCACTACTCACACATGTGCACACACACGCAGAGAAGTCATGTCACAGAGAGGAAAATTAACATGCACACAGCACTGCTTTTCTGTAACACGCGTTTGTGCTTTTGAAAGGAACAGATAGGGAGGGAACTACAAGTGTAACAGCTAAGGGACCAGCAGTAGAAAGGTTCAATGTGCCATTTCCAAAGTTCACAGAGCAGCCAAATTGCAAATTTACCTATGAGTCCCTCTAAATTGTGTTGAAGAATCCCACTCTAATTATAATATTCCGTGGAGTAAAGAGCCATCCGTCCAAAATACATATTAACAGGATTACTACTTTATTTTTCTGAAGTGATTAGAATTAATCACCTCAAATAAATGAGTTTTATTTGCTAATTCTACAGAGAGTACAACCAACGAAACAACCATTATAATTACCGTTATTTCATGTCGATTTTCTTATGCCAATTATATGCGCTTTTTGTTGTTATTCTTATTACTGTTTTCAAATTAGAGTTAATAAAATTTAATGAATTCATGTATCCAAATATGTTTTATCAATGATAAGTCTGAAGAAAAAGTATTTGCTAAATTATAGCTAATTATATACCATACATATATCAATTAGAGAAATGCTTAGCCATCTAACTCTTTAATGATAGCAAAATTCGGAGTGTGAACTTTTCTACATATAAAATTGGATAGTAGGTAATAAACACAAATTCTGTCTCACGAACTATAATTATCTAAATGTGCTTTATTCTGTTTCCTTTTACTATTTAGATTTTGGCAAAATTTATAAATGATTAAGACATGGTATATCTATACTGGCTGTTAAAATTGGTGTGTAGCTTGTTCATATTTTTACAGGTAAAGAAATACATTTACCGAGCACAGACTCATAGGCTAAACATCTAGCTGTCAGCTTCTCCTGGATTACAGAGAGAGTGAGAAGTTCAGCTCCTGGAGTAGCCTTGGCTGGGGACATATGAAGGGTTCTGGTGTTGCAAAAAGTGTCCCTCTGAACTCAACTCAGAGATTAGGTAAACTCTCTACCCAGCAAAATAACAAAACAAGCAATGCATTTACTTTATGGCAAAACAAATGTAAATTGCAAATTATATGAATTCCCAGGCCATTTTGAGCATGCTGATTACATGGCTAAATGCAAAATATATAGAAGATAATAACCTAAATTATGTCCCTAAATTTCACTCACCATAGGGCATTGAATTTCTGTTCATTAAAGAAATTGATAAATCATTAGCTTATTTGGATACTATCCTTAAAATACACATTACATAATCTGTTTTAAATGTATAGGTATTATGTACACTTATATGAAAACTAAGTTGGGTTGTAAGGCACCCTT
This sequence comes from Aplodontia rufa, assembly GCA_004027875.1. Taxonomy (NCBI): domain Eukaryota; kingdom Metazoa; phylum Chordata; class Mammalia; order Rodentia; family Aplodontiidae; genus Aplodontia; species Aplodontia rufa. Next base: position 10,935 of record PVKS010000615.1, on the reverse strand, counting down.
AAAACTTTGTAATTTAAAAATTTTTGCTTTTACAATTATGAATAAAATAAAAATCTTTAGCTGCTATGAGATAGTCAACTGGAACAACAGAGGCATAAAAATGAAGACTATTTTTAGATTATTTAATTATTTGAGAAGCAAAATAATTTAAGAAATCTAAAGTGCAACCATCAATTCACTAAGTTGTGAATTTCTGATCAAAGAAAAAAAATCACCTCTTGCCAGTTTCTATCTTGAGGTTCTTATATCGCATTTCAAATGCTACCTAACCAGTGTTCTTTGGAAGGCCCACACCATGTATAACCTTCATTTTGATGCAATGAAGCTGTCGATATATACTTGGAATAGGACAAATTTCTGAAATGCAGGTTGCAAAAATTCAGAGACATGCTCTGAGCTACCTCGTCGGCATCGAAGGCTGTCAGCTGCATAATCTTGGAGCCATCCCCGATGTTTTCCTCCACCGTGAGATCCAGTGTGTCTGTTGGAAATATCGGTGGATTGTCATTGATATCCTGAAGTGTTATCTCTACCTGCAAAGAGAGAAAGAATGCTTGAGGGTCCCGCATGTCTACAAGACAGCAATTAAAACACAGACCAAGAATCCGTACCACTAGGCCACTAGCACGAATCAGGACCTGTGGATTCAACATCCCAACTGCAAAAAAGGCCCCGAGGGAAGGCTGTGAGATACTTACAGAAAGCTCAGTGAAGTGAAGATCATTTGACCTGTTGGTAGCAATTAATTTTAAACCATCACCATGAAGCCTGAACCATAGAAGGCGCACTGATGGACTGTCATTTTAATCCCCAGTGAAGAATTATTAAGACTTGGGACCATCTGTCATTCAAACATTAAATCCAGCCAGATGCAGATGAGGTCGTGGAAATTTTCTTCCTGAATTGTTTATATATTGGCAAGTAATGTCTAGGGGAAAAGATCTTCACGAGTTGCTTTAAGATTCACTTAGAATTTTCCCCTTTATAATCTACCCTTGACTTTAAGGGGGAAGAAAAACACACACATCTCTCCATCTCCACTCCTATCAGCACTTCCTCTTTGTGCTAAAAGTCAAGCGATCATTCCTCTCAGACTCCTTTCCCAGGAGGAGGGAGCATAGTGGAAAGGAAAGCGCAACAGGGAGAACTGCCACTGCCACCTGACCAGGAAGGAGAGGGAAATGAAGTTAAGGTGGTCATGGATGAGCCAGACGCTCAGCAATGCAGGGTCCTCAGTACACACAGGTGCTCTGACTCCAGCCCCACCCTGCAGTAGCAGGGTGTGATCTGGGCTTTGATCCTAGCAGGGGCTCCCGTGAATGGAAAGGTCCTGACTGCAGCCTCAGTGGTGGCAAGGCTGCCACCCCTCCTTTTAGCCAGCAGTGACCCTTCTCCACACCACATCCTCTATAGGATCAGCGATGACAGCTGCAGCCCACATCCTCACAGGCTTGTGGGTATCACCAGCTTACAATGTACGGGCCAGACCTCAAGGTCTGTGACGCTCATTAGCTGTGTGAACTTGGACATTTAACTTTCCGTAGCCTCAGCCATTCGTCTTAAAATCAAGCAACAATGCATGTCTACGAACAGTTAATGAAGACTAAACGTGGAGGACAGAAGTGGTCAGCATGCTCCTGGCATAGAGGGAAATGTCCCATGAAAAATCAAGGTTGTGCCTTTCAGGCTTCAAGGACAGACCCAGGAGCTCTGCAGAGTCGGGGGGCCACCAGGAAAGGGATTCAGAAAGTCAGAAACCTGGGTTCCACACAGATCCCAGCAAAATGGTCACCTCTGGTACACAAAAAACGTTTACCAAGCTTTCATGAAGACAGAGCTGTGAAACACACACACACACACACACACACACACACACACACACGCATGCATGCATGCATGCACACACACATGTTTCAAAAGGCAGGACACTGCTGATCTAAGAGTAAGGATTTTGAACTCCAAAGTGATGGTCATTTGAGAATAAAATCGTTAATATTCTTTGGAAAGTAATAAATACATTTACATCACATATGCAAAATTTCATATATGTATGCATAGTTTCTAAAATATAGGTGAAAAGAAAAGGAAGAAAAATATATATCAGATGTGAACAGCTCATTACTCAACTCTGCATTTTAAGTTTAGCAGTATATGTAAAGTCTAAGTTGTCTTTCATTTATAACTTCACAACTTGTTCTATTTGGAAAACTCCACGTCCACCTTGTGTAGGTGTGTGTGTAAGTGTGATTTTTGTGAACGCGTATGTGGGAGGTGGTGTATTTATGTGAGAGAGTAAGTGTGAAAGTGTATATGAGGGTATGTATGTGCAGGGAAGAACAGTACATTAAAACTAGTAAGAAACTAGACAGGGATTAATTAAGTATAACATCAAAGAACTATAATCGAGATGAAAGATGGGTATACCAAGATTTCTCATTGTAAATAGCGATTGCGTGAATTGCACAATATCTGCCAATATTTATTTATTTATTATTATTTATTTCTTTTTAAAGAGAGAGAGGGACAATGAGAGAGAGAGAAAGAGAGAATCAATTTGTACCTAGGTTTTCAACTGGTTTTTTGTTGCTCTAACAGTTAGCAGTGTGCATGGTGCTGGGGTGGGAATCTGGGTCCTCATGCATGCAAGGCAAGGGCTGTAATTGCTGAGCCACTGCTCCAGCCCCCCACCAATATTTAAATAGTTAATAAAATAGCCACCACAGGTCCTGGACTTTGTTTGGGGTTATGCACGTGTATCCACACATAATCACACAGGAGAGCCCTCTGAGGTAAGCACTGTTATCTTCCCACTCAAGCTGAGTCCATGGAGGTGCTGAGCTAAGCTACCACCATGTTACAGAGCCAGCCAGCCAGCTAGTCACCAACACAGACTGCTGTACATGATTGCAAGCCCTTCTCAAGCATGTGTGTCCAATAAATACAATGAAGAATATCTGAAACTTGTCGTGGCTAAATGAGTGTATTTCCACAAAAGTACACAGTATTCCTCTCTGGGGCCTGAATAACTTTGCCTGTGATGTGGGCACTGGTGCCAATATTTATTAATTCAATATTTTAGAATCTGTCATATGAAATGCATGTATGTCACTAAAAATACAGAAGGAAATAGGACAGGTCACTGTTCCTTGCAGGCAATAGGTGAAATGCATTAATAGAAATATGAATAAAGGGATGGTTTTCCAGTTACCCCTGGAAGACACACTGCAGACCTCCTGATCCCAGGAAGGTTGCCCCTATACCATGCAGAGCTCCTGAACTACCTATCCCCATGACCATTTCTCCTAACCAGATCCTAACGTGCAAGGCTTCCTCCCCTGATCTGATGCCCACCAGTACTGTGCCCACTTTGGACCAAGACAGGGTGGGGTGTATTGTGAAATGTTATAGTATAAAATAGGAATCAAGCATTAAACATTTACATAAGATATCCAGAAATGATCATGAAGGCACCAAGATTTTTAAACACCTCTTTCTTTCTGAACAAATTAGATCATTTTAAAGAATATAGAAAGTGGTTATTAGTGGTTCGCTTTAAAATTCTGAAAAGCTGGGGCAGCCCATTCTGTTATTCCTGAACTAAAAAAGTTCATGTTGTAAAATACTTTCCATTCTTTCTCTGAAAGCCAAGTGCCACCACCTGGCTGAGCCTTCGGTGCCAGCAGAGACCTGTTAGTGCTGGGCACAGACCTTGACGTTCGTTTAGACCTAAAGTAACGACATTCATTGCATTTGATTGCTTTGTAAAAACAAAAATCCCGTTTGAACCAAAGCTCCTTTTCAGTGCCTGTACTGTGAAGCCAAGAGCTTTAGTATTTACAGTTTCAGGGTACTCATTCTGAACATCTGTGAAAACTGACCCTCCGAGATGCAGGAAACTACCCCGTGAGGATGAGACTCCTGCATCTTCGGTGAGTGCCTATCACACGTTGACCTGTGTGCTTTGCCACCTGGCCCTCAAGGAACACGTGTGGACTTTCATGCTACAATCACAGGGCGGTGGGTGGCTTTGTGGCTGACTCATTCCTCATCAACACATCAGCTGGTCCCAGGATGAACCGCGGATGGTGATCATGGCCACCACTCCTGCTATCACTTAGGGATCTTTAGAATAGTGACTTTCCCGGCTGAGACACCTGATCCTCAGGCACGGCAACCCTGGTAAATAAGAACTCATTACATACAGAGACAAAAACATGACAGACTAAAGGAGCTAATCACAAATTAGTTTAAAAATGGTCTATCTTCTGATAGTTTTATAGAAGAAAAATTAAAAATATGACATTTAATATTGTTACCAAAATTCTCTATAATAAAAGAATACAGTTCTTGGTATTCAGCTTTCTGAATAATCAAATGCACATTTAATAAACCACAAATATTACAGTACAAATAGTTGCTATGAAATAAATACCATATGCTTTCTCCTTTCAATTTTTTTATGGAATATGTAGTCCATAACTTTATTTTGCACTGCATCAAGGGTGGTATTATGAAGGGTGGGCCTGTGACTCAGCAGTTACAGCGCTTGCCTGGCATGAGTGAGGACGTGGGTTCGAACCCCAGCACCACGCACACAAGGAAGTGTTAGAGCACAAAAGCCACCTGAAAACTAAATGAAAAACTGATTCTCTCTTTCTGTCTCTTGTTGTCCCTCTCTTTAAAAAGAAAAAAATAAAATTAAAAAATACTAAAAAGTGTTATTATCTCTTTGAGATTTATTTTTTAAAAAAATTTAAGTGAAAAAATCAGCATATAATTACCTAATCAATGACCAAACATTACTTAAAAATAGTAATTGTTAAACACTTACATTTGTGTAGCTCTAATTATAAAACATGATATTTCCCTGATTTAAATTAACATTGTGAAAGTAATACGTTGTATTCAAGTTGAAGGAACTGACTAAAACATCAAGGTCCATTATGAGCTTGGTTTTCAATTAATAAACCCATAATTAAATGGTGGTCACTGGCATAACCACAATTAAAAACATATTCTTAAATGTATAACCTCCCTGTAAGCTAACTAAAATCATCCTTTAATGAGTCAGGATGAAAAAAATATGAAACACATTTTTAATTCATGACTCCACCAACCTGCAAAAGATGTTTCTCAGTATGTACAAAAAGCAATATATTGGGGCAGAAAGGGTCTTAGGATCCACACTGTACACAATGCTCAGAAGCCATGCACTTTCAAGGAGAAGTATTCAAGTATTATTAAATAAATCTTAAATGTCATTGTGTTCATTTAATTTTGCAGAGAATCAGAGCCACGGTAATGAAATTCCAGTGATTTATCTAAGAAAACTAGTGTTGGTACTAGGGATTGAACCCCGGGGCACTTTTCCACTGAGCCACATCCCCAGCCCCCCCAACTTTTTTTTTTTTTTAATTTTGAGACAAGGTCTTGCCAAGTTTCTTAAAGCCTCACTACCTTGCTGAGGCTGACTTTGAATTTGTGATCCTCTATCCTCAGCCTCCCAAACCACTGGGATTACAGGCCTGTGTCACTCCACCTGGCTCTTTCTAAGATCTTTCAGATATATACATTAAGGGAAGAGAATTCATGAGGATTTGTCCTACCACTGCCTGTGGAAAACTTAGCAAAAAGATCACAGGTGTACAATACAAATAAGAAGCTTAAAATCTCTGGATATATAAGTAAAAGTGGTTGCTTTAAAAAATATTGAAGAGTTTTTTTTTTTTAAAAGAGAGAGGGGAAATGAATTTCATTCATTTTTTTCATCTGACCTTCACATCTCCAACACTTAGTTGTGTATGTGGTGCTGGGGTTTGAACCCAGGTCCTTGCACACACCAAGCAAGTGTTCCAACCACTGAGCCCCAACAAGATATTTTTTAAATCTTAAATGACTCAACACTTATATAAATATTCACTTCAAAAATGATTAAATATAAATAGTTGGTATTATGGTCACAAAGTACTCAAGTTGTAAAATGTAAGATTTACTACATCAAAGAACAGACTGCTGGACCGATGACTCGCTTTGTTTGGGGGCAAGCATAGTGTACACGTCATTACATTTCATTTTTGTGGAATCAATACCACAAGTTGAACTCCTCACACAGCGCTAGACCTCCTAGACCACAGACATTGTGCTAAAACATTGCCCCAAGAATGAAGATTAGAGTTCCTGCACATGACCTCTATAGATAACTCCATTAAGATTGTATTTAGGTGTACCTTTTAATGAAAGATTCTAAAAATGATTCATTTCACTAATAGTTTACAGCTCTGATTGACAGCTCTGATAAGGGTTGTGCATCCCTTATCTAAAATGCCTGAGATCAGAAGGCTTTTGAGTACCAATCTTTTGTTTCAGATTTTGGAATAACTGTACATTCATAATGAATGAACATGAAGTTCATTCATTGTGCTAGTCAACTTTTTTACTACTGTGACTAAAAGATCCCCACAAGAACAATTTTAAGGAGGAAAAGTTGATTTGGGGGTTCATGATTTCAGAAGTCTCAGTTCATAAACAGCAGATTCTGTTCCTCAGGGCTTGAGGTGAAGCAGTGTGTGGAGGAGGAAAGAGGTTCAGGGCTTTGAAATCAGGAAGCAGAGAGACTTCACTTATCAGATACAGAATATAAATCCCGAAAACACGCCCCACCTACTCCAGCCACACCCTACCTGCACTCAGCTACCACCCAGCTAATCCCCATCAGGGATTAAGGCACAGAGTGGGTTAAGGCTCTCATGATCCAATCATTTCACCTCTGAGCCTTCATGCATTGTTTCACATAGGAGCTTTAGTGGGACAAATCACAGCCAAACTTTAACATTCGCGTTTAATATACACCTTATTAACACAGCCTGAAGGTAATTTTATCCAGTATTTTTCTGCATTTTGATTACAACCTGTTTCACAACAGGTCAGGTGTGGGATTTTTCCTTCTCTAGCATCATGTGCATGCTCAAATTTTTTAGATTTGGAAGCATTTTGGATTTGGGATTTTCCAGAGTAGGGATGCTCAGCTTGAAATTGGAAATCTTGAGTTATCCGTGATCATCAGTTCTGCTCAAATGTGTGATTGCCAGATTTCAGGAGTAAGAATTCCTCTTGCCATCCTCATAACTCATCCATGCCTGCCATGAAACTTTCCTCTTTGAGATATTTTGGTTTTTAAAGCAAATCCCAGTTGTTTTTACATTTTTACTAGAGTCACATGTTCAGGAAATGTAATATTAAAATAGAAATGTTACCGGCACAGAAAGAGCATACTAATCAAAGTTGTCTTGCAGTACAAGTTTTAGAACCAATTCTACCCTGTTGATTTCCTGGTTTGTGTATAGGTCCCTCATGCCTTCGTATATAATCTTTATGCTATTAAACAATACTTTATGATAATTCAATAACCTCATACTCAGAGGACTTAAAAGAGTTTTGGAAAAATATTTGTGTGTGTATGTGTGGTTTTTTCTTTCTTTTTTTTTAATGTTCCAGCTGAGAGACTAGGATGTCAGACCGCACTTCAACCTCTGCTTGCTAAGCTCCACACACAGGCAAAGAATAACTGAGCTTATTCCACAGTGCCTTACCCTTAATAGGCCATTATGATGTCCCTCCAATAACACTTTGCTAAATGATGCCCTCATTTATATCAGGTAGGCACTATTGAAATTCAAGGAGGAAAACATCTAATTCGACACTCAGAATGATTTTTATTTTGCCAGAGTGAAATAAGATGCTGGAAATGTACCATTTAATTTTCTGTTGGAAGGCTCAAGCGAGGACTTGAAGTTGAAAGCAAATGTAACAAATGGCAATCCACTTCAGGGTCAGTACAACCCTCATGCTGAGACTGTCACTTCCTTTGGTCCTGGAAAGGAAAACCCCACCTTTCCTGCTTGAGATTCAGCTGAGTGTGACTCTTGAGTCTGCCCACAGTGCATAGGCTCAGCCCTGGGGACAGCCCAGTAGCTCGTATCAGCTGGTGTGTGCAAAGACCTGCTCTGCACCTGGACCCTCTACTTACAGATCAAGAGAGCAACATTTATCAAAGAAATCAAGATGGACATATTCGAACAACAGCTTCAAATCAATTACCATATTTAGATTTAAAATACTTGAAAGTTTTCTTCACACGCTGTCTTTTCAAACAAAGCCAAACACTACATGACTTATTTATTTCAATGCAATTGACTTTTTTTGTATGCTATATAGGCTTCCAATAACAAGCCTTTGTTTATTAAATTCAAGTCAAAGCCTATACATACTGAGAATGTATAGCAAAAGATCTCACCAGCAGAAATTTTGACATTTTACATTTGTTCCATTTTGGAAAAGAAGCGGCCATATAATCTCACATGTTAGAACACGTGCCTAACTCCAATTTAAATTTTAAGTTTAGAGTCAAGTCTGTTCGAGGAGAAAGAAAATTCAGCACCTCTTTGCACTACCATGCACAAATCCTTCCAGATCTTAGCAAGGCAGAGCTGTGTGGCTGTGGAAGGTGGTGCCAGGGCCGCATACCTCCCTCCGCGTGGTCTTCATTTCTTGCCCTATTATGGGTGACCACTGCTAGTCCTGCTGCCATGAGTCTGGGTGAGATCTCTCACTGCATCCAGAACACTTCATCCTGCAGCTGAGCCAAGCTATTATGGTTTCCAAGTGACTCACGTTTCAGCTATGAGAAGGCCCTAACAAGCCCAGTTTACATTTAAAAGCCCTAAATGTCAGGAATGTAATGTTTGGACTATGGAGGTAGCAGGGTCTATGCTTACCCGATGAAGAATGCTCTTAGGTACTTATTTCTTTGTAATGTCTAACTGACCTACTTCAAGAGCCTGTGGTGACTATAATAACTGTACTGTCTCATCTTCATGGTATCACCGAAATGCTGAGGTCACTGGGAGAAATCAGACTTTAGAGGCAGAAAACGATATGATCTCATTCTACGAAAGAATGGTGGGGTGAGGTGTGGACTATCAGGGAAAGCCAGTAGGGCCGCTACCGCTGTGTGAATGAATCACAGATTCTTGTGAACACAAATCTGCTGGAGCACCAAATGCCACTGAAGCTTCAGGGACCCGAAAGCAATCCATTCCCTCAGATTTGTCTTTTAAAACTAAAAGAAGAAAGTGAGTAAGAAAAGCATTTTCTACAAAATGAACCTTTAACTCCTATCTTGCATACATCCACACCATTTTGCTATATTGTTTTATAGGAAACACTTTAGTAAAAGAAGCAATATAAAAATAATATCCAATGAGACAATATTTAATTTTGAAATTGAAATATCTCTCTTTTGGGAATTTTAGGCTAATAAGCATTTCTTTGCTTCGAAGTTTACATGATAAATTTAAATTATTCCGTGTAATTTGCATAGCTATCCAATTACTTCAAAGTTGTGCCTTTACAGCCCAGGTATCTTTGAATATTAGCAATGAAAGATGCATGCGCACTTTAGATTCCTTTTACTTTCACTTTTAAAGGCAGAGGGAAAGAAAATAATGAGTTTTAAAACAGAACATATTTCCCATGTAAGCTGCCTGTATGTCACTGTGCCCAATTATATTTTTCAAACAAAAGCAATTACGTTAATCTCCCACCACAAAAACTCCTCTAGCAGTCAGCAGCATATGTTCTGGGGGTTTCAGTGCATTTCTTACTAGGGAAGAAATATGTATGAGTAACAGACAGGCCTGGAGAGCAGCCAGAAGTGAGGGCAGGGCTAGGAGCGGATAAGACACAGTTAACTCCACGCGTGAGGCAAGACTCTTTCCATAGCTCACCAAATGTGCGCTGACATAATAAAAAGCCAGTGTTGTTGTGCTTTCAATATTGTTCAAATCAGAACCAAATAAGGCTCTCTTTTAAGGCAAAGGCAATCATGTGTAACCACTTCAACTTTTCCTGAAATCAATACCGCATAATTTCTGCATGCTAACAGATTCTTAAGGACGCCCAGAAGTAAATGCAGAATCAAAGATCAAGTTAAAATATGTGTGGTTTGCATGTGAACCTTTTGGAAATTTTTATACTGTTCTTCAAAACAAACACACTGCAAAAGCATTCTGTGGCGTACTTTCACTGGCTGTCAAGCTGCACGTGGGGGACGCTTAGCAAAGGCAAGGTTGAACAACGAGGAAACAAAAATATTCCATCCATTTTTTCCTTCACTTTTTCCTTGCTTAATAGATGCTGGATTTGATGAACTGGAGAAGGCTTCTATAGAGACCGCTCAAAACAGAAGAGCTGCTTGGGCTGCCCTGCAGGCACAGCTGAGATAGCCTCAATCACTGGCCATTCTCAGCACCCCCTGTGAGTCCCTGCAAGGTGCCTCTCGCTAACGGCCTCTCCCCTTGGAACTCACCCACGATGCTTGCTCTGGACAATGGGATATAAGTACGACAACGTAGAGGCTCGAAATGTGTTGCTCTCTGTGTCTTTGTCATGGTCACTAGACCAGTATGGCCCTGGTAACCCACTAGTTCCAGAAAGAGGACAACAGGGTTTTAGCACAGGAATCCCAGCTAAAATCTTTGCAGCCCAGTCGTGCTACCCGGATGCATGTGTGTCCTGGAGCGCCTCTGAGGCTGTGGCTCTTTGTGCAGCGCTATTGAGGAACAGCGAGCAGACAGGCAGAGGCAAGGGCTCACCTACTGAATAGTTTCTCTAAGTTTCGGTTTAAAATACAAATCTCTGTTCTGTCTCGAATAAGAGGCGCAGTAAGGGAAAGCCTAATGCACGTTCTTCGTGGCATGCCTCCAACTCCGAGCTGTGTCTCAGTGCACCAGCCCTCTAACCATTTCCTCCCCCTGTGTAACTCACTCACCGTGCCACCTCTCCTATCTGACAGAAGGGTAGCTCAAACGGGGCACATGGAGCCCAGCACACACACGAAGATTAGCAGCGGGGTGGGAACTCCTGACCCAGGAGAAA